>OY856415.1:595156765-595421765 GCA_963693085.1 Alisma plantago-aquatica
CTAATATTATTGATACATCTGGGATACTAGGATTCATTACCTTCATATCCACCTGATGTGCTATAAGGAACTCACATCCTTATCTCATCTACTTTTACCAACATAATATATTTCAAAACATATAAGAGGAGTCTCCCAAATTATTGGAAGTCTCAAAAGCAAACTCATCACAAACTTTATAATCTTAGAACCATAGTCCAAGCAACCTTATGCTAAAATAATCTATCCACACTCATGTTTGCGACGAATCCACATGTACCAAGTGGCAATGATCCACTTGAAAGTTGTGCCCTAGAAAGGAAAGACACAAAGGGAAACACACTTCCCATACCATAGTAGTATTTTTCAAGGGTCACTAGCAGAAAGGTAACCAATTCTATTTTCATTATGCATGTTACAACTTCTTATGTATCATTTTACCTTTTTCATTTCAGGTTCCTTGCCATTAGCATAGGAATCATCATGATTAACATATCTCATTACTCCTTCCTTGATGACTATATATCACAATTGGGTATGTTCTCTTATTTTATTATGTTGTTCAATCACTTATCAACAGGTAAATCATCATATTTCACATTTTCTTCATTAAACATTGATCATCTGTCTTAATTTCTTTCAAACGTCATGCTTATTTTACATTAACAATTTCTTACACGCATTGGTTGGTCTGAGATTAACTCAGTTTCCACCTTATTTCTTTGTCATTGTTCTCATTTATCTTCTCATTTTATACTTATCATTGGAGTTCTCTCCATCTTATGTGGATTTCATACCTTGAATCACTTTATAAGCATAGACTTATTTATCTTTTACTTTATTATCTTCTTGAATCACATCTTCAAGAACTCCTCTTTTCCTTATTTGCATTTAGATTTAGATTTCATGGTGTTGTATCTTTCTCTTATAGTTACCAAACATTCAAGTTTTGATAGATAATGATGCAATTCTCATCTTCTTTAAGGTAGGATTGAGATATTCACACCAAGATTTCTTATTTGTTATGCTCTTTAGATTGTCTCAAAATGACTACTTGATCAGAGTAATCAGCAAGATAACAATCTAAGAGTTCCATACTTACCTTTTCTTCAATCATTGAATACCTGGCCAGGGCATCCAAGTACTGAGATTAGATAGTATGCACCATGTTTTTTTTGGGTGTCACGTTCCTAACTTAGACATCATCCTAGTCTTAAGTACTGATGTCCCTGTAGACTCAGTGAAGCTAAAGCTCTGATACCAACTTGTGAGAACCCGTTACACTAAATGAGATTACTCAAAACAAAAAACTCAATCAATCACCAATTAACCACATACCCAAAAATATGGGTAAATTAAAACCGATTTCAATGTCAGCACCCGCTAAGAAACATTTGCATAAGAGCCCAACATCTTTCTTTTATCCATACTATGCCAAGAATTTGATACAAATTGTTCTATCACCTTATCTACAACATATATACACAGGAGAACAATATTTGTATATGCCACACAACAAGTATTAACATGATAAAAAAATTCCAATTCGTTTGAAACACCATATACAAACTTTTCATGCCCAAACCTAAGAGTACAGGATGACTCTAGGATACAGTAGACATCTAATCAACTTTCTTAAAGATTTGTTACTGTATCTCCTCTTTGCTGACAAATGCTTATTTTCATCACTTCTGATTACCTAAAAAATGTGGTGAACCACAAGGGTGAGACCCATGTCCGAGCAAGAGATATTGTTGGGTTTTAGGGGAGGCAGAGCAGGCAGCGGAAACAAAAAATTTTCTCCTCCCCTTTACCCGAACCGAGGAAACGCGTCAACATCTATACAATAGAAAGGATGGTTTGAGGAATCATACCTTGTCCCAAGGCTTGCTTGGCGACAATACCTCACAGCTAGTGCGGTCTTTGCCTCCGGTCTTGGACGGTGTCTGTGCAGCTCCTGGTCGCACCGGGACTCACAACTCCTCCTATCACCGGGATTGTCGGGTTGACAGTGTTCTCCTGAGTTGCAGTGACCTCCCGCCTCTGTAGTAGTCCACACGGACCACCTGGAACTCCACTCTCCTTGTCCCACAAGGAAGTGGAAGGAGTCAAACCCTTCTGCAGGCGTACTAGTCGCCCACACACTCTCCTGCCTCCAGTTGCAACTACAGTTGTCCTTCCCTTGCTGCACCTCCCTTTTGCGGGAAGCACTTGCTCGGGCTCTCTCTTGGTTACCAAAACCAGAGAGAATGACAACTTGCACAACAACTGGTTGCACTGAGTTGTTCTTCGATAAGCCCTCAATACCCCTATATATATAGGAGGGTCATGGGATAGGATTCTCTATCCCGGGCAATGCGGGACTAAAAGCAGGAGTAGAAGGGTTCGAGGATTTTCCACAAAAAGCAACCGGTTCACAACTTGAAACGATCGGTTCACAGCTGAACCGATCGGTTCGGCCATTGAGCTGATCGGTTGGACCTGAGCCGACCGTTTGGGGCACTCCAACCGATCGGTTGGTGCCCTGAACCAATCGGTTCATGGTCCTAATCCGGCTCAAAAAGACTTTCCTTGTTTTTTCCCAATTGGTATCGAATACCAATATTATTCCCAATCGAATTGGGAAATTTGAAACCAAAGGAAAATCCTTGCCGACATAATTTTCCCAACAGCCCGGTTGTACCAGTTTAGTCGATCGGTTCAACCTATGAACCGGTCGTTTCAACCTGATCATGAGTCGATCGACTCAACGCTTGAGCCGATCGGTTCAGCAACCTCATCCGACCGATTCAACACTTGAGTCGATCGGTTGGGAGCACAGGTTGGGCAAAATTAGTCAATTGCGATTTCAATCAATCCGATACTGCAATCAATGCGTCCAACACCTTGAACCATATGATATTGAGCCATCGACTGATTGAGTGTTTAATTGAACTACTAAACTCCTTTAGTAATCAATCTAAACATAGTTTGTGGACAAAACTCCCCTTCCAGGTTAAATCCTATGTGTGTGACCCTGCAGGTCCTTTTTCACGTTGGCAGTGAAAGTCCATAACACTTATGACTTCACAAGCAATGAGCGGTGCCTAGTCACACATTATTGCTACCCAAGTGAAATAGAAAGTTGGAGAACAACTTTCAATCCTACAATCCGTGAATGGTGTTACAGCGAATGTATAATTCCTTTGTCACTGATATCCTGAATGAACTCGAGGCATGGACCAGTCATCCTGTCAACGTTCATTCACTTTCTTGATCTCAGAGTAGATCGGAAGAGATATGTTATGACATCAGTATCACATACTGACTCAAACATGCGTGCATGCCTTTCTCAATCCTACTCATCAAGTGGCCATGGATATCAAGCTCCCTTAGGAGGGACAAATCCCATATCTATCACTCACCCCTCAAAAGCCCCATGTGTCAAAGCCACCCAATCATCACCTTTATAACAACCCATGTTTCAGGACTGCGTTTGATGATGTCAAAGTGTACCCAACGACATGTGTTGAGTGTAGTGATTTCAGGTCAAAGAATCACATTCACCACCATCACTGTGAGTACTGAATGTGACTACCATCTCATGGTTCCATGTGTCAAACTCACGGTGGGTCTGTCCGGTACACTTGTTCTCTAACAAGTACCTATGTGTTTGGTTTGATATCTCTATATCATGACTAATGAGATTCTGTCATCAACATACACCACAATCTAGTCTTGTGTATCATTGCTGTCTATCTACCTTCCACAATGACATCTGACTAGGGACATAACAAGAATTTACAAACTCTTAGCATCTGTATGATCTCATCGTTCAGGTCATGAACTTGAAGGCATACGTCATTGAGTATTGTCATTCTCTAGACATTCAATCTGTTCTATCACTATCTCAAATGACTGAACCAGAAAGAATCGGAAGCTTGCCTTTGATGTTTATCAAATCAATCTTAATGTATCCCATCAATCATCTTATGATTGGCTCTCAGGGCATACATACCAACAAACTCCCACTTGCACTGCGAGCCAATCACCTTTGAATCATATTCATAGTTATCTTCAAACATGTCCCACTTGTTACTGTGCTCAAGTGCCAACATAGTGAGTAATGGCAACACCTTGACAAAGTCAGTATAAATTGCATGTCTCACATCTCTTCGTTGTACGTTATACGTATGAGATGGAGTTGCCGTAATATGCGATCTAGTATTCCTTTGCTAACCTTTAGACACATTGCATGATCAAGGATTCCAAACTTGTCATCAATGACCGGAATATCTATAAGTTCATCTCATGAACTTCTAGATCCATATAGTATCCACTACTGTTCTCTAACACACGGATACTCGACATTTCGTTTTAAATGGTTTTATTGGAACACTTCCAATAACAAACAAACTTTTCACTTGTATATATCTCATATATTTTGTGATTCATTTTCTGACATTTTTCGGAAGTTCGCATCAATGTAACTCTTTACATCGAACTCTTCCTTATTTCCATAGAACTAGTACTTCATAAGTACTTATCAAGTTCTCACGGTATTCTAGTAACACTTACTGGAAATAGACAGACATCCACTCGTCATGTCCCACATACGAGTTATCAGGATGAGCACATCATATTATCATGTCCCACATACAAGATGATGAGTGTTTTTTACTCTTGCCATGTCATACATGCAAGATAATGGGATGATCACATACATGATAGATCCATATCTATACTTAGTGTTCACATTCTTCACAAGAACTGGACACTTGGCCTTGGGATACTAACTCTCCATGAAGCATGGACAAGTTTTCTCCCACTGAATCTGTGCATACTGAACCCTTCAGTACAGATTGCCAATGTATGCTCTCTCTTTTCCAGGTCAAGAGGTTTTCGAGAACTATCTCTATAGATCTCTATTCCTATCACATAGGAAACGTCTCTATCTTCCCTAAAGATAATTTCCACTTTGGATTTCCATTCTAGAACATTTCCATTTCACATCAACATGTGGAATGTGAATACGCTCCCACTAAATCACAAATCCCTTCTTTATCTTTGACATATCAGTCAAACCCTTTGACTATATCATCAAAGTAAAGATCCAATTTTGAGTTGCTTGTACTCAATCAATCACATTGATTAGTTCATTATAACTTATAGACTTCATTTGCATTAGTGGATTCATAAACCTTATAGGTTGTGTCACGTACACATCCTTGTTTTATTCCTTATAGGGATGCAGTTTTAGTATCCATATGCCAAATGTCTTAGTCATTAAGTTGCAATCAACAAGCATCATCCTTCTCAAAATGTCATCCATGTGTCTTAACGCTTAAGACTTATTTTCACTTATGGATTTCCATCCAATGGGTGCTACCATCAAGGTCATACCTTATGGTTCACATGGAATTCATTTAAGATGTAATGGTCATAGACCATAACTCAAAATCCTATTCCTCATGTTCATCTAGACAGTTGACTCATCACATGACCAACTATCACATAGATAATTGAGGTGTATCTGTCAAGGATATAAGAACTCACAACTCCTTGTGATTCTAAATGTCCTTTATTAGTGTGGGGTATTCTTTATTCAAGAAGAATTCAATTATTTGATAATCATTCTCTAACTCCTTAGAATATGATTCCTTCTTGATTTAGACATCACCATGCCTTAATCACGAGCTCAATATGATACACTATCATAATCACTCACAAGGATCTCAAACATTTGGTCCAAGTATTTCATTCATTGATCTCATCAAGAATTAACACTTTACCAAATTCATACTTCATTTATGATATTCTTGAACACTTCAAGATATTCATATTGGTATTTCTCTAAACACCATTTGAAGTATTAGCATGTATTCCGATAGGTATGTAAATACATCATATGTATTATACCTAATAGGATAATCATTCTCCCACTACCATTAGTGAAGATTGATTAATCATGTCCAAGATATTCATGTCTCTTACTGGTTCTCTAACCAAAAGAGTCTAGATTTATCCATCACATGGAGACTAGAAATGAATTTCTCATGATTCATGCTAATCTGTTTGTTTGAGTTATCAATAACATTTTAGGTATCAATTTTATCTTATGTGTATCAAATACCACAAGATAAACAAGGTATTGCCACAAATATCATATCTTTTAAAGAATGAAACATCAACTTTATTTATTGCCATCATTGTCATACAATATGCAAAAATAAAGTGTTTCTATCTATTGGAAAATATGAAATAGCAGTTCATAACTGTATTACATGCCTTTATGGCTGAAAAACAAACTAAATTACTCCTATCTATGGCGGCAACACTTGCCCCATTTATTGAGTTCTTTACACTTTACATCTTGGTATCATATACCTCAAAAAGTGTTACAAGTTTATTTTATTGACACCTTTATGTGGAGATTGCAGTTGCCTCCTTCTTCTTTTGTTCTTCCAGATAGAGAGGACAATTCCTTTTCCAATGTCCAGGCTTCTGACAATGGTGGCAATTTCCTTTCTTGGTCACTCCTCCCTTGGCCTTGAGAGCTGAAGGCGTCTTGGACTCCTGGCTAGCATCAAAACCTTTCTTAGCTTTGCCCTTGCCCTTGCGCTTGGACTTGCCTTTCTTGCCTGTGATCACCATCACAGACTTAGGTTTGTCCTTCTTCATCTGTGTCTCGGCTGTCCTCAACATGCCCAACAACTCTGACAGTGGCCTATCAAAGTTGTTCATGTTGTAGTTCATCACGAATTGACTGTAAGATTCTGGCAACGATTGCAGTATCACGTCAGTAGCCAACTCTTGGCTCAGTGGAAATCCCAATCTCTGTAGGTTCTCCACATACCCAATCATCTTGAGTGTGTGAGGACCAATTGGATCTCCTTCTGTCATGACGCACTTGAACTGTGCCCTTGAGACATCGTATCTCTCTTGTCGTGCTTGATCTTCATACATGTTTCTGAGATGTTGAACCATCTCAATAATACCCATGTTCTCATGTTGTCTCTGCAACTCGTGGTTCATAGAGCACAACATCAAGCACTTTGCATCAATGGCATCATCAGAATGCTTCTTGTAAGCATCCCTTTCTTCCTTTGGTGCATTAGGAGCGGGTTCCTCTAGAATTGGAGTATCCAGGACATAGAGCTTTCGCTCTTGAGTGAGAACAATTCTCAATGTCCGATACTAGTCGTGGAAGTTTGTCCCATTTAGCTTGTCCTTGTCAAGGACCGATCGCAAAGAAAAGTTGTTGTTGTTTCTTTCCATTTGTACTACAAAAAGGAAAATATGCAATTTTAGTCCAAAACTCATTTTGACTTATTTGATTGATTTGAAAAGTTTGACGATAAAATTAGGACTTTAATTAATTATCTCTCCCACTATTTTAATTCAAATTGATAGCCCTCACCATCAATTCGGAAGATTGCAGTGTACAACCTTCTAGTGGGCAAGATCCTGAAATCCTCTAAGTCATGGACCAGCTAGGGTTGTCACCCATAACATAGATCTCTCAGGTAGGCAACACTTGCCAATTGCATCATATGCAACTCTTGATAAGATGTCATATACAACTCCTTGCAATGATCATCTCTATGCCTCAAGGTACTAGATCCCATCTAGATCACCTTGTTAAGTCCGACCCAAAGCAAACACGATGAACATGCACCCTACTAGGGCAGACCCACACATTCATCCTTCACGCTTCCACGAGATAAACGGTGCACCACGCTAGGGCGTGCCCACACTTGGTCGATCAAGTTTTTCACATGTGTCGCATTTGGAAGGCATCTAAAACTTAATATTTAATGAGGGATTTGGTTTATATATACATATACATATCTAATCACCACAATACATAGCACGTATCATATACATGCTATATCCCACAGAAAACATGTGAAACGATAAAAGCGATGATTATGGCCATCCTAATGTGATTCCTCGAGCCAAGAGGAATCACGGTCATCTAGGTCTACATCATATGCAACCTGTACAAGATAACTCTGTTCTTTAACCATCCGAGTTGATCAACTCATCATATGAATGATATGTCCTCTCTGGCCGGTCGTCTGGGAGCCACCAGCCGATCGGTTGGCTCCTCCAACCGATCGGTTCGCCTAGTCGTCGTGCATCTCTCCATGGCCGCCACCCGCTCGTCTCACTCCTCGAACCGGGCATCAACCCGATCGGTTCACTCCTTAAACTAACCGTCTAGAACGCCAACCGATCGGTTCACTCCTTGAACCGATCGTCTCAGCTGTCGTTTGGAGGTCCACCGGTCATTGACATAACAGGAAATAAAATCTATCCTATTATTACATCATTAAAAGGGAAACCCCAAGTTACATTTGGGGGGGGGGGCAAAGGTAGGAAAGAATTCTCGAATTATTTCGAGTTACATCAGGAATAGGAGAGGGAATCGGTGCGCAGACCGAGATGCAAGCAACCACACACAACCAATCACAGATAGGGTTTATTGGCCATAATCATGCTATACATCCACCACAAAACTCGTTTAAGGGTGACGCGTATCGAGTGCATTAATATTACATATCATATATATAATATTTCGGATTTGTGGATTTAGGATTGGACATGCATAATCCATTATTATTCGCATCGTATGCAATAAATAAAGGCGACAAACCAAAATTGATCATATCGATAATCCTAAAGTATAGAGAAGTTGACGTGGCTCTGATACCACTGTTGGGTTTTAGGCGAGGCAGAGCAGGCAGCGGAAACAAAAAAATTTCTCCTCCCCTTTACCCGAACTGATGAAACGCGTCAACGTCTATACAATAGAAAGGATGGTTTTAAGAATAATACCTTGTCCCAAGGCTTGCTTGGCGACAATACCTCGCAGCTAGTGCGGTCTTCGCCTCCGGTCTTGGACGGTATATGTGCAGCTCCTGGTCGCACCGGGACTCACAACTCCTCCTGTCACCGAGACTGTCGGGTTGACAGTGTTCTCCTGAGCGGAAGTGACCTCCCACCTCTGTAGTAGTCCACACGGACCACCTGGAACTCCACTCTCCTTGTCCCACAAGGAAGTGGAAGGAGTCAAACCCTTCTACAGGTGTACTAGTCGCCCACACACTCTCATGCCTCCAGTTGCAACTGCAGTTGTCCTTCCCTTTTTGCACCTCCCTTTTGCGGGAAGAACTTGCTCGGGCTCTCTCTTGGTTACCAAAACCAGAGAGAACGACAACTTGCAGAGCAACTGGTTGCACTGAGTTGTTCTTCGAGAAGCCCCCAATACCCCTATATATATAGGAGGGTCATGGGACAGGGTTCTCTATCTCGGGCAATGCAGGACTAAAAGCAGGAGTAGAAGGGTTCGAGGATTTTCACAAAAAGCAACCGGTTCGCAACTTGAAATGATTGGTTCACAGCTGAACCGATCGGTTCGGCCATTGAGCCAATCGGTTGGACCTGAGCCGACCGTTCGGGGCACTCCAACCGATCGGTTGGTGCCCTGAATCGATCGGTTCATGGTCCTAATCCGGCTCAAAAAGACTTTCATTATTTCTTTCCCAATTGATATCAAATACCAATATTATTCCCAATCGAATTGGGCAATTTGAAACCAAAGGAAAATCCTTGCCGACATAATTTTCCCAACAGCCCGGTTGCACCAGTTGAGCCGATCGGTTCAACCTTTGAACCGGTCGTTTCAACCTGATCATGAGCCGATCGACTCAATGCTTGAGTCGATTGGTTCAGCAACCTCAGCTGACCGGTTCAACACTTGAGCCGATAGGTTGGGAGCACAGGTTGGGCAAAATCAGTCAATTGTGATTTCAATCAATCTGATATTGCAATCAATGCATCCAACACCTTGAACCATATGATATTGAGCCATCGACTGATTGAGTGTTTAATTGAACTACTAAACTCCTTTAGTAATCAATATAAACATAGTTTGTGGACAAGACTCCTCTTCCAGGTTAAATACTATGTGTGTGACCCTGTAGGTCCTTTTTCACGTTGGCAGTGAAAGTCCATAACACTTATGACTGCACAAGCAACGAGCGGTGCCTAGTCACACATCATTGCTACCCAAGTGAAATAGAAAGTTGGAGAACAACTTTCAATCCTACAATCCGTGAATGGTGTTACAACGAATGTATAATTCCTTTGTCACTGATATCTTGAATGAACTCGAGGCATGGACCAGTCATCCTATCAACGTTCATTCACTTTCTTGATCTCAGAGTAGATTGGAAGAGATATGTTATGACATCAGTATCACATACTGATTCAAACATGTGTGCACGCCTTTCTCAATCCTACTCATCAAGTGGCCATGGATACCAAGCTCTCTTAGGAGGGACAAATCCCATATCTATCACTCACCCCTCAAAAGCCCCATGTGTCAAAGCCACCCAATCATCACCTTTATAACAACCCATGTTTCAGGACTGCGTTTGATGATGTCAAAGTGTACCCAACGACATGTGTTGAGTGTAGTGATTTTAGGTCAAAGAATCACATTCACCACCATCACTGTGAGTGCTGACTGTGACTACCATCTCATGGTTCCATGTGTCAAACTCACAGTGGGTCTGTCTGGTACACTTGTTCTCTAACAAGTACCTATGTGTTTGGTTTGATATCTCTATATCATGACTAATGAGATTCTGTCATCAACCAACACCACAATCTAGTCTTTTGTATCATTGTTGTCTATCTACCTTCCACAATGACATCCGACTAGGGACATAATAAGAATTTACAAACTCTTCGCATCTGTATGATCTCATCGTTCAGGTCATGAACCTAAAGGCATACGTCATTGAGTATTGTCATTCTCTAGACATTCAATATGTTCTATCACTATCTCAAATGACTGAACCAGAAAGAATCGGAAGCTTGCCTTTGATGTTTATCAAATCAATCTTAATGTATCCCATCAATCGTCTTATGATTGGCTCTCAGGGAATACATACCAACAGATATAACCTCCAACAATGTTTATTGATTATAACATTTTAAGTAATTAAACAGTTAAGCAGTTTAATCAAAAATAACAAATAGGCTCAATAGAAGGGATGATTGACAGAATCCTAAAAGGACAGATAATAATTATCAACATTAGCCAGACTATCACCCTTTATCTTGTTGACAGTATAAACAATTCAGTAGCATATGCATACCTAGCATCATGAGCAAGTCTAGTAACATAGAACCTCTATCATCATGAATAAGTCTAGCCACATAAGCATAGCTAACTACATTAGCATGTCTAATAGGTTGAACATATTAACATAATAAGAAGAGCTAACAACATAAGCACAACTATCAGCATAAGCTTGATTAGCAATATATGCATCTCTAGTAACAAAGGCATGGCTAGCATGCTAAACATAACTAAAAATATGTGATATCTAGCATCATGATCATAATCAGTAGTAGCAGTATAATTATCAACATAAGCATGGCTACTGTATGTACGCATCTACAATCTTAAGCATATCCACAACATAAGTATATTTACTATCTTTTAATTGCACTAAGCATCATATTTATGTAAATATAACAAACAAGGATTATCATCCAATGTGAAACATTGTGTATAACCCTAAACAAATATGCTACACGGTTGTATTACATCTTTTATTACGCCCAGGGGAATTTGATCGTACCATTCAAAGTCCAACCGACCTCTGCGAAGGGCTATTCAGTTCCGTACAAGATCTAGGAGTGTCAGTATCCTAAGATCTCTTCCCCTCAGTCAGTATGAGTAAAAAGGTAGTGACATCAGTCAAAGCTTCCACCACAGTGACATATAGTCATGTAACTTCCCACCTTAGTACATGTCACATCGCTAGAATCTAGGGTATTCAAACCCAATCACTGAGGTACAACCATAGTTGTCCTCTAATCACATCATGTTATAATCACCGAGACACGACCGCAACCGCTCTCAATCACATCAGATGTATGAGGCATGACCATAGCCAACCTCCATAATCTGCATTGTGGATGACAAGGATATATCCTCAACCTGCCACCCCCACATACTCAACAATATGTGCTCTGAGTTTCTCTTAGGAATACTCGTTCACCATCTAACAAGTTCTGACACTGAAGATGGTTCTACGGCACATGACACTACATGATTAGATTTGCACTTGATTAGTTATGTCAATTGGGTGAATTAAGGCTGCATAAAATAAGTGGACATTCAAACCCTAATTCACTTCTAGCAAGCATATAAATATCACAACTTTGAAAAGATATAAAATGTGTGAAACATAATTTCTCATCTCATCATCACATGGTACTATTCACTTGCCATTCATGAGACCACACTAGTCATCATACTATCCCAAGATATACATCATTTTCAAAATATCACAGGGTATCAACCCTTATCAACACAAGAGGATTACACCTCATTCAGGGCTCAACCATGTCCAAAGGTCATTAAGACCATCATATTATGCCCTGCAAGATCATCATTATCTTTGCATGACTTATAACAAGGCTCAACAACATCACTTATATATAGTATACTGGATCAACACAATATTCATTAATGAGTTAGCAAATATTCATAAACAATCATAACAGGGTTATATTAACGTTAAGAACATTCCTTTATTACATCAACATGCAAGAAATCTAGATATGATTAACCCTCATCATATTCATAATGCACATGTTTAGCATAAGAAAGTATCAACCATGCAACTATGATAACCACCAATGAACATATTAAGGTTATGATCATATTAAGGAGGTTATTCCACCATCATTCCATCATATAAGGATGTTAAACATGAATTCTCATCTTTATCTATTTGCACTAGAGTTAGGATCAACATGATAAATTATATCAATGTTACCAATAACACATACCCAAACCCTAACTCGTGTCATCCCCGTTGGATCATGGATGCATAAAGTAAAGCATCACCATCAAATTCCATACTATTCTCAAGTATGGTAATAAATCAAGATGTAACCATCAGGTTATAGCATACTAGGGTTTTAACAACAAAAAGAGAGTACCCCATGATTGCATTTTTCATTCAAGGACTATTTATACCCAATTACCATCATTTAGTTATATTAAAACTAGGTATAACAAGCTATACCTCATTAGGGTTACCTATCCACACAATATGGTTATCATCCCTTCTATTCATATGAGTGAATAGGTAAGACTACCTTGTTAAGGGTATCCTTCCATTTGTTCAATCATCATTCCACCCATATCACCATCCCACAATGTCACCCAGAACCATTGGATTTTTAAAAGGTAAGACCATTGGTTGTTTACATAAGTAAACATGTTGGATAAACCACCTATGAAGTCCTTGATTTGTTCTCTAGAAAGAGTCACCATTTAACCCTAGACATCCCTTGATTAACAATAGAAAAAGTTCCATTGAGAGTAGGGTAAAACCCACAATTGACTGTTCATTTAAAACAAGCCATCCATTGTCAACAAGTAAGCTCCTTAAGTTGATCATATAAAGGAAACCATCTAAACCACATTATTCGGACCAACATATTAAATTATCCATCATTCTACTTTATTGGAGGAATAAATAGTAGATCTTTACCATTGGGTCAAGTTCATATGTTAAAACCATCAATTACATTATAGGTCTGACCATTGCATCAAGTGACCCAAGAAACCATTGGTCTAAGGCTTAATTGATGCTACAAATACAATGATTAACTCAACATAGGTTGTAGAGACCTGATACACCATCATTAGTGACCATTAAATCACCATAGGTTGTTAGATCAACACTATATTCATTGATCAACATCAAATATTAAGCTAGTATCATTATTGATTGATAATATCAGTAGGGTACTTAATGGTTGATCATTAAACTTCTAATTGATCCAAAACCTGACCTAAGGGGGTGACCATAGATTTTCACCATTATCTAACACCTTTGATCTCGACCATCAGTTTCCATGAAGACAACACCATAGGGTTGTTGCAATGGTACCATCATCAGGTCATGGGTTTATAGAAGAAATCAGCTTTAAACCCTAAAATTGACCCTTGATTGATAGGTTCTTAGCACCATAAGTTGTTAAGACAACCTGACACAATTCATATTATACCTTAGGAATAATGTATACATGATCACAAGTTCATCTAGAACTAAAATCCGAATAGGATATATTATACAAATTGAAATCCAAGTCAAGCATAGCTTTTTAGTGCATGAATCATCATTTTAATCAAGAACATGAGCTAGCAAGCTTATGGTAAGTAATAAACGTGGAGAAAGTTATAAAACTTGCCTCTAATGAGAAGATAAACTCCCACACATAAGAAAACATGAGTAGGTAGGGTAGAAAATCCAATCATAAGTTGTGAACTCGTCCATCTAGCACCTTTCTTCATCAAATGAGAAAACCCTAAGCATAAGGAGCAAGAAAGGTAGGGCTTTAGAGGTTTAGAGCAATTTATACCATGGAACATCAAGGTTCCAACCTGGATAAAGGAAGGAAGAAGGATAAAAAAGATATAAACGGAGGAAATAAGGGGATTATTATTCTTTTAGTTCAAGATCACTAGAAGGAAGCTTTTTAAACCCTAAAAGGAAGTTGATTGCAACCGTAGATCCTTTTTCCAAGAAGGTCCCCACTTTTTTCTTCCTTGGATAGGAAAATTTGCAAAAGCACAGAGGGATAACAAGTTTGGGAGAAGGAGGGAAGTGGTGGAGAGAAAATGGCTCATTTTGGTGCTTGGGTATACATACATGAAACTTTAAGATAAAGAAAAAGAAAAAGTTGAAATTGTAGTATCTATCCAAGTGTCCATGACATTAATTTATTAACAATATACAAGCACACACACAAGAAGCTCCCCCACCATATGTATAGACATGATTAGCTTTCCTTTGTCAAATTTCCCCGCCAATCAAATAATTCATTAGTTGATAGCTACTAAAGGTAGCTCATCCATGAAGGGGTAAGCCTTAAAATACCCTTGGAGAAAACACCTTCAAACCATGGTTTAAATAGGTGCCCCATGTCTCAAAAATATTAAGAATGATGATAGAATATCCAAGGAACATAATGCAAGTGATAAATTGCAAAGAAAACCTCTCAATTGGGTAAATTATAGAAAAGTATAAAATGTGCATAAAATTGCATAACTTGCTCAACCAGTGTCCAAATTGGACCAAATTTGAAAATTAAGCTTGTCTTATGATTTCAAAGCATAAAAAAGGTTATATTAGGGTTCTAAGAATTCAATTATGGTAATTAAGCTTATTCAACTCATTAAGCAAGTTTAGGGTTGTACAATTTTGTTGACAATGTATGTCCATTACTAGCTTATGACATCACAAGCAAATAGTGGTGCCTAGTTGCACATCGGTATTCATAATGTGACCTCAGTATCATATATTGATTCACATGTGCATGTACTTTCATTTCTCTATCTCACTTATCAAGTGTCTAGGATACCATACTCCATTAGGAGGGGTAAATTCCATATCTATCACTCGAAGTATATCCCCATGTGTCTATGTCACCCAATCATCACCTTTATAACAACCTATGTTTCAAGACTGTGTTTGATGATGTCAAAGAGTACCCAATGACATGTGACGAGGGTAATGATTTTAGGTCTAAGAATCAAAATCACCACCCTCACTATGAGATATGACTATGACCACCAATGATGGTTTCCATGTGTCACTCTCAAGGTAGGTTTGTCTAATACACTATTCCCTAAAATGTATCTATGTGATTGGTTTGATATCACCATATCATGACTAATGGGATTCTGTCATCAACCAACCCACACTCTAGTCTTTAGTGTTACTGGTGTCTATCTACCTTCCACAATGACAACCGACTATGGACATAATAAGAATGTACACACTCTTAACATTCATATGATCTCATCCTCCAAGTTACGTACTTGAAGACATACATCATTGAGTATTGTCATTCTTTAGACATTCATAATGTTTCCTCATTATCTCATAACTGAATGAAACATAATAAATTTGAAGCTTTCCTTTATGAGTATTAATCAAATACTTTATGGTTTATGCCATGTCAATCATCACATGATTGGCTCTATGGACATACCTTACCAACACCTCACTCCAGAGAAAAGGTGACCTGCATGGCCGACCATAAAGAGCTTCATATGTTGCCATGTCTATACTACTGTAAAAACTATTATTATAAGCAAACTCAACCAGATACAGGAACTTGACCAAGATCCTCCCAATCAAGCATGCATACTCTAAGCATGTCTTCTAAAGTATGAATGGTCCTTTCATACTACCCATCCGTCTGAGGGTGATAAGAAGTACAAAAATGAAGTTGAGTTCCCAACTCATTGTGAACCTATTTCCACAATTTAGAAGTAAATCTTGGGTCCGTGTCTGAAACAATAGAAAGGGGGACACCATGAAGACATACTATCTCCCAAATATATAGATTTGCCATATGAAGAACACAAACAGTGGTTTTATAAGATAGAAAGTGTGCACTTGTTATCCAACAATCTACAACCACTCATTTTGCATCATGCCCTTTCATAGTATTCGGAAAATCAGTTACAAAATCCATGGTTATCTTCTCCCACTTCCACTTAGGAACATCAAGAAGTTGGAGAAGACCACCAGGCCTTTGGTGTTCAGCCTTCACTTGCTGACATGTCAGACATCTAGAGACAAAAGTAGCTATGTCTTTCTTCATACCTTCCCACTGGAAGGTTTCTTCAGATCTTGCTACATCTTTGTAGAACCTGGATGAATAGTGTACTTAGTTTCATGCATCTCAAAGAGAATCTTCTATCTCATCTCATCAAAAGGTATCCACAATCTTCCATTCATCAACTCTCACCATCTTTACTCTCTAAGAGTCTAGTCCAGACTCTTTCAAGAAGGGGCTACACTATTGTGCATTGTGTATATTAGAAGTCCAATCCAGATTGATCATGATATGTTCCAACTTCAACTCAACCTCAATAAGAAATAATCTCCACTCTGTCAACTCATTCATCTTCTTCCATTCCTAAATCAAGATAGAAGCACAACTAACATCCTTATTTCTACTTAAAGCATTAGCCACTACATTGGCTTTTCTCAGATGATAGGTGATAGAGAAATCATAGTCTTTGATGAACTTGGGCCACCTATGTTTCCTCCTATTTAGATCATTCTGTGTTAGGATATTTTTGAGGATCTTATGGTTAGAGAACACCTCAAACCTTGTTCCATATAGGTAATGCCTCCATATCTTGAGTGCGTAAACAATAGCAGCTAGCTCAAGGTCATGTGTTGGATACTTTTCTTCATACAATTTGAGTTTTCGAGAAGAATAGGAAATAACTCAATCGTTCTGCATGAGTACACAACCCAGACCATGCTTTGAAGAATCATTATAAATTCCAAAGCCATGATCATCATATGGAAGAACTAGTACCAGAGAAGATGTCAACTTGTATTTTAGGGTCTAGAAAATACGCTCACAAGTGTCATCCCAAACAAACTTACAGTCCTTCCTGGTCAACTGAGTAAGAGGTCTTTCTTGATGGAAAATTCTTGAATAAAACTCATGTAGTAACCTACTAGACCGAGGAAACTATGAATATGCGTAGGAATTTTAAGAACAAACCAGTTCTTGACTAACTCCACATTAGCTGGATCAACTTCTATGTACCCGTATGAGATGGTATACCCCAGAAACATGACTTCTCTTAAAAAGAAGTCACACTTAGACAACTTATCATATAACTAATGCTTCTTGAGTGTATTCAGAGTGTTAGAAAGGTGTTCTTCATGGATCAGGTCATTGTCAGAATAGATCAGAATATCGTCGATGAACACAATGATGAAACAATCAAGAAATTGATGAAATATCTTGTTCATAAGATCCATAATAATAGAAGGAGCATTAGTAAGGCCAAAAGGCATCACCAAGAATTCATAATGCCCATACCTAGTACGGAAAGCTATCTTCTTGATACCAGAACTTTGAATCTTCAACTATTGATAACCACTCCTCAAGTCGATCTTTGAGAAGACCCTACAAACTTGTTCTTGATAGTCACTTGATTGAGCATCCTATAATCGATGCACATGCATAGTGATCCATTCTTATTCTTAACAAACAGGATAGGGGAACCCCAATGGGAGGCACTCGAGTGAATAAAATCCAAGTCCAAAAGCCCATGAAGTTGCTTCTTAAGTTCAACCAACTCAATGGGGGCCTTTCTATAAGGAGACTTTGAGAAGTACCTGGAAGTAAATCAATAGAGAACTCTCTATTAGGAGGGAGACTAGGCAAGTCCTCAGGGAAAATATTAGGAAACTCCCTCAGACGGGAATATCTAAAACATGTTTCTTCTGTTCGACTAACAAGGATACCAAAAATAGAGCATGACCCTTCCTCCTCAACTTCTCCACCTCTATACAAGAAATGAAGAGACTCTTTTTGTCCCTTCTCCTACCTTTAACAACAAAGCAATTCTTCCCAGGATGTACAAACAAAACAAGCTTCCTTCTATAGTCAAGGAGCACATAGTGCTTATGAAGCCAACTCATTCCCATGATAACATCAAAGGATTACAAATTTACTACCATAAGGTCTGTAAGAAAAACCCTTCCCTCAACAGATAAGGGAACCCTAGATATCATCCTACTAGGTTTGAGTATGTGTCTACTAGAATTTATGATGTTCAAATCATAACCTAGATGCTCAATAGGTAAACTAAGCATATCAACAAGTGACGATGAAACGAAGGCATGTGATGCACCCAAATTGTATAGGACTTTAACACTCTGATCATGAATAAAAGCAGTACCTTCTATGACCTCATATGGCTTGCCATCCTCTGCCTCCATCATGAACATGCGAGCATACCTCTTCTACCTGGGAGAATAAACTACAACACCTATTTCATTATAGCCTCCATGTTGAAGGAACTTGGGACAATCCCTCTTGATATGACCCAACTCCCCACAAGAGTAACATACTCCCTGCCTAAGCCAACACTACCTGCCATGATGCTTGTGACATTGAGGATGCTTATGTTGAGCATTATTGTTGTTCCTATTGTTGTGCTGAGTGGGTACTCCTTTTGGTGCCTTCCTTTTCTTGTCCTACTACTTGCGGTTGTGACCCTGGTAATGATTATTATTCTTTTACTAGTAGTTTTGTTGGTGATGATGTTGTTTGCCATTGTGGATTTTCTTCCCAACCCTACTTGGGTGATCCTCAAGCTCTAGGGCAGCATCAAGGGCCTCCTGCATTGTCTTGTGGCCTTTTCTAGAGAGTGAGTATATGGGATCCTCCTTAAGACCTCAAATGAACTTCTTTGCTCACTTCAACTCAGTCATCTCGACTCTGTACTTCTAAATAATACATAACTTCATGGCATAATGAGTGACTATCATATCACCATGATGTTGTATATAGATGAACTTTGCCTCCTTCTTGTCCATCATTGCTTCTAACACACAATGACTCTTGAAAGCCTCCACAGACTCCTCCCATGTGAGGAACTTGACATATGGATCTCTAGCATCATGGAAGTTTTCCCACCAGACATGAGACGGACCTCTCAGCATGTGCATTCCGAACCTGACGTGAGACTCCTCAGAATAGTCCAAGTCATGAAAGCAATGTTCCAGGTTGCGGATCTAGGCCTTAGACTTTCCCACAACATCCATCTCTTCCTCTCCAATGAATGTCTCTAGCTTCACCTTGAAGAAGTCTATCAAGGTGACTTCATTTCTCCTCTGATGAGGACCTCCATCATTTGCTCCCATTGCATTGGCCAAGGCTCTAACCCACATCTTGTATGAGAAGGGAGGGTCTTCACCATGCGAAATCTCTTTGTGCTCAGAGGGATGATCACTCTCTCCATTAAAATGTTGGGGGTAACTTGTCATGCTCAGGGAGACGCTTAGGGGCCATCTGGAAGATGGAAAGAGACATTCATAAGCATGTAGCGTAGATGATAAGATCCTACTTTACTGGCCATTCTAGGTTTGATCCGATACTAATTTTGTCATAACCTCCTCAACATACACAATCCAAACATAATAAGAACATTTTCATACATAGGAGATCATGACAAAATCATGGCATAGTATCATTAAATAACAAAGGTCCATAGAAATTTAAAACATACACTTGTATTGTCTTAATACATGCATAAAAGAAAGAGATAGAATTTCCAACATCCTAAGAACATGAAAGAAAACCTAACATAACATGAATGTAAAGATAAGCTAGAGGCACACTCTATAATGGCACCCCACCAGGGTAGGATCCAAAATCTTCACGAACTACACCTCCCACTGCTACTGATGCTACGGATGTTGTTGGTGTTGTCCTCCACCTATGTGCATGCACACATATCCATGCATTCGAAGAAACTATTTTAAGTGGTTGGGTTTAATAAGAGTGAATGAACATAAATTAAATGATCTTAATCTGTTATGGAATTTCATAAACATTAAATATGACTGAAAAATGCATTCTTAACATGATTAACATTCTTACTAGGGCACCTACTCAATGAACCATAAACATACCGATCACACTAAAAGTGAACAATCATCTGAACGCACTGAAAGTGAAAAGGAACATAAACATACCGAACACATTGAAAGTGAACAATCATCTAAACACACTGAAAGTGAACAAGATTGGGATTTAACCCATAAAGTGAAGGTGTGTCATAAGTCACCAACCTTCCATAAAATGTTCATGAGTAGGGCCTGAATATTTGTTCTTAATATGATCTTATCTTACATAGGGTTTCCACCCATGATCACATTATTGATCTTAAACATGAAGAGGTATGTTATTTTAAATTATTTGATCTTAACATGAATATTTATGTAGTAAATCTTAACAAGATGTGCATATATAACAACCTCTTAAAACATTTAGATAATCACATGATAAGTTACGTAATATGATCTTTAAACATGATTAAAGGAGAAAAACTATATGAATGTAGTATATTAAAACCCAAGGTATGGACCACTTACCTAGTTCAATAGGAACACTCACTCTTAGTTCTCGACTTCAAAATTATAATATTTTCCTGTCATTATAACCAGAAACCCTAATCATTATGTTATATACCCTAATTAGGTTAAGTTTTGAAATCTAAAAATCTAGAGTCAAAATACTGACTCCTAACCTAGTCAATTGACTAGGTCTTGAAAAACTGATCAAAAACCATATATTACTCGATCCCATTAGAGATACCAATAACAAGTTACAAAATCCTCAATATCATCCAATTAGGGTTCACATAATCCATATTTTGTATTCTGGGTTCAGATAAAATGAAAAATGAAAAGACACGAAAGCCCTTAGACCATGTATAATCCTATTTTCATGACTACGGGTTTGTAGATAAACATGAATACATCCAAATCATACCCTCATTAAACAAGATCCCTCTTGAGACCTAAGTTAAACTTATATCAATGTGACATATAATTAAAGAAAAACATAATCAATGAGGTAACTTGTTCCCCCTTTCCCCAACCTCTTGCTCTTGCAGTCAGCCATGGCACGATCACTCTCCAGTCAGAGTCCAGGCTCCTGGAATGCTGGTCCTACAGGAGGGACTGAGACTGGAGGGGATTCGATTGTCCACCCCCTATTGACCCAAAATTGAAGTTCTCCATCTCAAAGTAGGGCAACATGCTCGGAATGCAGCACAACCTTGCCATGGACTGACATAGAGCCGTAAGTCCATACACAGAAATGAAGCTCTAGTGAGGGAAATTCATAATCAAGAACAAAACTATGCTCATTTTCATCTTATAGAATCAACTAAACTAGGAACAAGGTAGAGCATCATGAGGTGGCCTAGAAAACCACCATCATCTCTGGCTACATCGCCATAGTTGGTCAACCCAATGTGTGGGCACATCGCACAGTCACACAAAAGCATGTAAAAGAAGTCTTGGTGTCAGGGAAACTCACCACAAAAAGAATTGATTGAAGGCGTCTAGAGCTGGGAGCACAAGTCCATTGTCAATGGATCTGAAGATGGGTTCTGTGGCGGGGATCCAGGAAGATTTGAACCAAGGCAGAGAAGACAAGCTCCTAAATAACTAGAGATGCTTCCAAGACCCTCAAACACCACCATGATGTGACACCCATGGTTCTGCTAACGACGCCAGAGGGGAAGGGAGGAGAAGGATTGGGCATTTTCTAAGTGAGACAATTTAGGGTTAGCAACCATATATATATATATATATATATATATATATATATATATATATATATATATATATATATATATATATATATATAGGTTCATTTTAGCCTCCTAAAGATATTGGGATCAAAATTCCTCTCTAGTTCTCACTGGAGGGGTTCAGACTGTGCAAGAATCCAATAGAGGATGGGAGGTAGGAGATGAAGCACTAACCTTTGGATCTTCATCTAACGGTCGTTGCGACCCACACAAAATAAGGGAAAAAATATATAGATCATGCATGACACTTAAAATGGACCTAATTTTGGCTGAAATCACAAATAATGCAACTAATGTCAGCATGACATTAGAAATAACCCAAACTTTATGAAACCGGTTTGATAAATCCAATAAATGCATATTATATAGGTCCTAACTATATACAAACTTCTAAAAACCATTTGAGGGGTCAAACAAGTTCAAAAATGTTCCAAAATTGGACTATGTCTTCTCATTAGCCTCTAGATCATTATTATGAGCTGAAATTTTCTAATTTCTCAATAGGAAGCCCTAGGTAATTCGATTTGGTTTAAACCATCATAAATCATATCTAAATCATATGAATAACATTATCTTTCCAAAATTGGTCATGATGCTTAATCCATCATGTTCTTTCTAACATGGATTATTTACATAATTATTATACCTTAACAAGCATAAATAGCATCTCCATGTATTCTGAACCAAATAAAGGAGTAATATTTTGTAATACTTGGAATTACATCCCTAAAGAAAATGAAAATGTGACAATCCATGTGTTTGTCTAATGTGATAATGATCTGATGGTTTATATATGAATGTTGATTTGTGATGCAAAACCAATCTACATTGTCGAATCATTCACATAGTGGTAGAGAGGTGATGGTTTTCTATCTCTATCTTCCTCTAATGTTGAAATGATGAATAAACACAATTCATATTACTAAAAGTAACTATGTTATGTTACTCTTGCAAATTTCGTAACTATTTCTTATGATTGATGAACCCTAATGTTGGGTCTGAAGGTAATAAGACTATTGGTGATATGTTGCACCCTCTGTAGGGTATGCAATGGTAATGATGCACTTGAGAAAGTAATGCTATTTTGGCCTAAATGGATTTTGGGTTTGTTCTGAACCCTGATGGAAATATAGTCTCTTCAAGGATGGAAATGTACTAGTACACTATGATGTTGCCATGAAGAATATGTTTCATACATTTTATATCTTCTAGGGCTGTTATATATAATTTTCTTGTAGAAACAATTTAGGGTTTGTTTGTAAAACTTGGTTGATGCATCCTGAATTCATCCAATTGGTTTAACTAATCAAGTGAAACTCTAATCATGTAGTGCCCTATGTCGTATAACTATTGTAATATCATAACTTTCTAGATAGGGGAATAAGAATTCAAAAAGGGAAACTTAGAGTCATATACTATTGAGTATACACGGGTGCAGGGAGTGTATATCATTGTCATCTTGATCCCAAGGTTATGGAGAATGGTTGAGGCCATATCTCAGATGGATATGAATATGTATATGTGATGTTATTGAGGAAAATTATAGTTATACCTCGGATGATAGAGTTGAATACCCTAATTTCTAGTGTCGTGGCTTGTGTACTTAGGGCGAACTAGGCTAATTGCAACTTGACTTATATGTTGTTGGGGCAGACTCATACTGACTGAGGGGATGAGATTTGAGGAATCCATCTTTCCTAGATCTTTATAGAGTTGATTATAACTTCACAGTGGTCAATTGGAAGTTTGAATGGTACACCTCAAACTCCCCAGGGCTTAATAAAAAGATGTAATTCAACCATGTAGCATATCTATTAGGGTTATTGAGAAATTCACATTGGACGATTACCCTTTGCCTTTCTTCTTTTAGTATTTAGAATGATGTATAATGTGGTAAGAGAAATCAATTGTTCTTATGATGTTAGTCGTGCTTACAATGTTAACTATGCTTATGATGTCAGCCATGCTATTGATGTCAGCCATGCTATTGATGTTAGCCATGCTATCGATGTTTGCCATGATATTTATATTAGCCATGCTATTGATGTTTTCCATGCTTAAGATGTTAGTTATGCCTGATCTTTTGTTAAATAATGTTAATATTTCAATCTTGCAAATTAGACTGTGATCATGACTATTGTTGATGAAGCTTGTATTGGCATTTCAATCCTGTCATTAAGTGATATATCTATTTAATTCCATAATCTTCTATTAGAAATAAATGTTGTTGAGAGCTATATCTCTCACTGGGATAGGAGTCTCCCCTCATGGGTCAGCACATCATTTTAGGTTGTCAATAACAACATCGAAAGACTTGTGGAAGTGAGGAGATGTTATGGAGAACCATATAAGAAGGTTGTTTAGTTGTCTAGTGTGTCCTAAGTCATCAATGTATAGTCAGGTTTGAGTAGGAAAGTTTTGTATGTGACGTTTCACCGACTTGAGTTTTCAATAGCATTTTTATGCTTGTACACATTGTATATATTGATAACATCATTTGTATATATATGTCGTGTCTGAGGCCATGAAGCAATTGCAAAAGATACATGGTTTAGTATGTGAGTGTATGCAAGATTTTAGGCCTTTATGTAAATGTTCTTGAACATGTTGTAGAGGTTTAACTCGGTTTTCATAATGCCCTTCTTCAGTGATGTGATTAATTAATTATCGATCATGTTTTGGTTTTGAGTAATCTCATTTAGCGTGGTAGGTTGCCACAAAAATTCCAACAATAATTCCAATCTGCTATATACCATGCAATCCCAATGAGGAGGCATCACTGCACATATGAATGATTGGCAAACACACAGCAAGATGATTGATCAACAATTAGCACACCTATTTGAGCTGATTAACAACTCGCAAGGGAAGATCCCTTCCACTATTGAAACTACAAAGATGGCTACACTTAGATTAGGTAAAGTTCTAGAAGAGATAGTAAACAAGGATACTTAAGTAAGTGTTCTCATCAACGAGCCCTTACCTAAATTTGACTTAAGAGAGGAAGACCAGAATTTGAAGTAATATCTAAGAAGTTTAGGTGTAAAGGAAAAGGTAAAGGAAAGAAGCAAGTGCAGGAGAAAAAGTTGATGCAACTAAAGAAGCCATAACCAATAGGGACCCCTATACACCAAGAATACTTTTCTCGTATAAACTGATAAAAGGTCATTTGAAAAATAGGTATGAAAAGTTCTTGGAGGATATGAAGAAGTTGCACCTACACATTCCCTTTCTCAATGCCATCAAGGAAATGCCAACTTACGAAAGTTCTTAAAGGATCTTATTATGAAGAGGAGATGTAAAGATGAAGTTAAACTGTCAGGCTAGACAAGATGTGCAATTCCTTTATACAAGAAACTATGCCAACTAAACTATATTACCCTAGGGCGTTCACTGTTCCATTTAATGTGGTAGACAATGAAGTAAGACAAGGGTTTGATGATATTCAAGAAAGCATCACTCTTATGCCTCTCACATTATCTCAGAGACTAGGCGTAAATGATATGGTGAAAACTAGAATGCTAATTCAAACAGAGGACCATTCCTTCACAAATCCGATTGGGATAATGGAGGATGTTCATATTTATGTCGGAAGATTCTTTATACCCTGTGATATATAATTATATCATTGTGGGAGATATAATATGCCCTATGAGTTTTGAAGGGCCATTACTTTCTATTGGGGGAGCTCTGATTGGTGCAGAAGCAAGAATTATCACCATAAGGGTAGAAAAGGATCATATTCAATTCTGAGCACAAGACTCTATAAGGGGACCTTCCCTTTTTGAGTTGGTCTACTTCATGGACAGTTATAACCAGTTTTGTGAGGAAGTTCATGAATAGAATGCTATGGTTGAACCCTAATGAGAGCTTTGAACAAACCTAGTCCCCATGTAGAAGTCCCAGAGGTCGTCGGAATAGTAGACTTTCTAAACCAACAAGAAGATGATTACAATGATGAAGAGGATGCAATTATAGTAATGGTCAAACATGCCTCACCAAAATAGACTTAAAAAAATAAGTAAGATCCAAAATCCAAGACAAACATGAAGAATCTCCCTAAAGGCTTGAAGTACGAGTTTCTTGCCAATGAAGAGAGAAATCCCATCCTCATAAACTCTACTTTGATCGAGGATCAACAATTCATCTTCTATCTGAGCTCAAGAAGAGGAGAAAAGAAATTGGTTACTCAGTGGAAGATATAGAGGGCCCAAATCCAGCCGACTACATGCACATAATCCACTTGGAAGAGAATGCAAAGCCCATTACCAAAGGCTAAAGGAAGCTGAACCAAAATTTAAGAGAATTCGTTACAAAGGAGGTTACAAAACTCTGAGATGCAAAGATAGTATACCCCATAAGTGTTAGTAAATGAGTGAGCCCCACCCATGCCGTACCCAAAAAAGGTAGCATAACAGTGACTAAATGATAAAATGGTGATGAAGTCATGACCAACAATCATGGGTTACAGGATGTGCATAGATTATAGAAAACTAAACAACACAAAAAAGATTGATCATTTTCCCTGCCCTTTATTGACCATGTTCTGGAACATTTGGCCCACTATTCATATTTCTATTTCCTCAATGGGTACTCCCAGTTCTACCAAGTTCCCATACACCTTGACAACTAAGAGAAGACAACCTTCACTTGCATATATGGAACTTATGCCTTTAGGTGAATGCCATTTGGCCTATGTAATGCACCTGCAACATTCCAAAGATGCATGATCTTCTTGTTTGCAAATTTTAAGAGGATATTATGGAAGTTTTCATAGGAAAGTTTCCATCTATGGAACCAATTGTAATGATTGTTTGAAAAATCTATCTTAAGTTTTGAAATGATGTAAGGAGAAGCAGCTTGTATTGAATCGAAAAAAATGCCACTTTATGGTATAGGAAGGAATCACACTTGGTCACAAAATCTTTGAGTAAGGTATTGAAGTTGATTTGAGTAAAGTGGAAGCTATAACAAAGCTCCCAACTGCACATTTTGTGACAGATTTAAGAATTTTTCTTCGACATACATGATACTACAAGAAGTTTATTAAAGACTTTTCAAGAATCTCGAAACCTCTCTCCAGTCTCCTAGTTAAACAAGCCATTTTTTATTTTTCCAACAAAATTTTGAAAGCTTTTAACACTTTGAAGGGTGCTCTGACAACCACACCAATCTTGTAAGCTCTAGATTGGAAGCTTATTTTTGAAGTTATGTGTAATTCTAGCGAATTTACAATAGGAGCCATGCTGGGTCAAAAGAAAGATAAAAGCATCACACCATCTATTATACAAGAAAAATTCTTGACGAAGCATTACACCACTACTGAGAAGGAGATGCTCACTATAATCTATGCCTTTGACAAATTCAGATCCTATATGACAAGGTCAAATGTGACAATCTATATCGATCACAGAGATATAAAGTATCTAATGCAGAAGAAAGATACGAAGCTGAGGTTTTTAAGGTGGGAACTCATACTGCAAGAGTTTGACCATAAGATTATTGATAAGAAAGGAACAAAAAAATATGTATATGACCACTTATCCCAAATTTTTGTAAGTGATGACAACCCACTCCTGAATGATTACAATTATCTTGATGAAGCTCTAATGATGGAAAATACAATCAAGCCTACTATACTATGGTTCTCTGATAACTACAAATACCTAGCGTGTCAACAATTGCCACTAGTTATTACTTATAAAAAGAAGAAGAAGTTATTTTCCAATCTTAAAAATTGCAAATTGGGATGACCCTCTCCTCTTCAAGAAATGCACGGATAACCTATGGTGTAGATGTATTCATGAGGAATAAGTACCTCAAATTCTATACAAGTGTCATTCTTCACTGTATGGTGGGAACCTGGGCGGAGAAAGGACCACTGCAAAAATTATACAATGTGGATTTTATTGGAACACCCTATTAAAAATGCGCTTGTCAATGTAAAATCTTATAAAGAGTGCCAACACACTAGGTATCAATAAGAAATGAGATGTATCTCTTAGACTGGATTGAGGTAGAGATCTTTGATGTCTGGGGAATTGATTACATGTGGCCTTTCCCATCCTCATGAGGGAATCAATACATCATGGTTGCAGTTGGCTATGTATCCAACTGGGTGGAGGATGAAGCTACTGTCACTTGTGACTCAAAAACCATGATAAGGTTATTCAAGAAGGTAATCTTCCTAAGGTATGGGGTCATGTGCGCAATCATTAGTGATGAGGGATCTCATTTTGGGGAAGAAAATTTGAACATCTATTGCAAATGTACGAAGTGAAACACAAGATTAATGCCCCTTATCACATTCAGTCGCCCGGTCAAGTTGAAGTTTTCAATAGGCAAATCTAACATATTTTAGAAAAGACGGTTGGGCATATCAAATTTTTTTTTATCTATGAAGCTTGATGATTCCCTCTAGGAATATCACACAACCTATAGAACCCTATAGGGACTATCCTTGACAGACTGATATATAAAAAGCCATGCCACCTTCCAATTGAGATCGAACATAGAGTTTTTTGGGCAATCAAGTTCCTCAACATGGATATAGAATTAGTAGGCAAGAAGAAATTATTGTAGTTACAAGTATTGGAAGAGCTTAGGTTGCATGCCTATGAGAACACTAGAACTACAAGTAGAGGACAAATGTGTGACATGATGCCCACCTAAAAAGAATAGACATATATAAAAGAGAAAAAAAAGTATTGTTTAACAACTCTTTATGAGATACTTCCTACAAAAACTCTGGTCAAGATGGTCAAGACCATTCACTATTTCAAAGATATATCTGTTAGGGATGATGGAGCTATTTAGTGAAAAGACATGGAATTTCTCAATAAGTGGACACAAAGTGAAGAGGTATATGAAGCTGAGGAATTTACAAGGAGTGTTGAAGTTCAGCTTGATGACCCACCTCCAGCACTACTAGAATAGCATAAGTGAAAATCCTAGAGAAAGTCAAGCTATTAGTGCTTCTTGGGTGGCAACCCAAGTCTTTTTTCTATTCTCCTTTTCCATATCCAACATCCCTTTTTAACCAAACATTTCTATAATTATTGAACTTAGATGAGAGTTTTCTATCAAATGTACATATCTTATCTTGATATATCTTACAATAAAGGAAAATTTTCAATATTTACATCAATTTTTTAATGTAATTTTCCAGGATGACCGAATCTCTCACACCTTAGACCTTCTTGTCTTCAAGCTACTACTTAGCATAATCTTTTAAGAGTGATGTTTTGGCCCAATCTTATCTCAAGACACTACAAATAGCAGAAGAACACTACTATATGAAGGATTTTCCCTAATATAAGGAGGACTTAATCTACGATAGTCCTGACTAATCACCTTAGCCTACTAGTACATGTTGAAAAGTGCATGTTACACACTGATCAAACCAACCAAGATAACTCAAAACCAAAGCACATGATTAACAACTAAACAACCATGATACCATAAAACAAGGTAAGTTAGAACCGAACTTATATAACCATTCAGTGCGGAAACATATATATTAGAGTTCTTAGCCTGTCACCACATGTATCACATACCATACCATAAAGGTATTATACCATTGTACAAAGGCCATCTTATCACAAACCTATTACAAAAGATACATGTTCACATATACAATCCATACATGTACATGGAATACTACAAAAACCTCATATCAATGTACAACATCTACGAAACACCCCATCCAGGACCTGAGAGTACATGGATGACATATAGAACTCTACTACAAAATACTAGTAGCATATCCAAACTTCTGCGTTCACAAATATCCTTACTCCTCCTCAACAACATGATATCTACCATGCCTCGCATGACCACCTTGAAAAGATGTGGCAAACCATGGGGGTGAGACCCATGTCCCAGTGAGAGATATAACTCTCAACCAACAACTATTCTAAACATAGATTATGTTTAAGCAAGAAGATAACATTATTAATAGGATGAGCACATTTAGCTAAATGAATAATTAAAAATGGGTTATACAGGCTAAGCAGCTACAACAGATAAGTAGAACAAGTAATGTATTTAGAGAGAATATGAAAAACATGTATAACTGTTGATTTCTCTTACCACATAATAATACAATTAAACAGTACAAAAATAAGGCAAGGACAACAACCAATGTGAGTGATGTTTAGCCCTAAGTAGGTATACTATCTGGCTATGTAAAATCTTTTATTAAGCCCTGAGGATTTGAGTCGTACCACCCAAATCCAACTGACCACTGATAAGTCGAAATCAGTGTCATACAAGATCTACATAGGAGCCATAATCCAAGATCTCATCTACACCCCTTGATCAATACGAGAGACACCGCAGAGACATAACAATCAAATACCACCCATGACATATAGTCAAGATGAAAACACCTAGCCTGGCTTGGTACAGGTCACAACGCTAGATATCAGGGCATAAGAGACAACCCTGCCACTGAGGTACAACCGTAGCTATCCTCAAAATCACATCACATAATATAATCACTGAGACATGACCTCAGCCATTCTTAAAACACTTGGGATTTGGATGACAAGGATATAATCTCCAAGCATCTCGCATATACAACAGTATGAGCCCCAACTTTCTCTTAGGAATACTCATTTCACCATCCAACAAGTTCTGAAATTGGAATGGATCTATGGCAAATGTCAACTACATGATTATGGTTTCACTTGATTAATTAAGTCAATTAGGTATCTTTTATACCGCTTCAATCAAGTTACAACGTACAAACCCTAAAAAAGTCAACAAAGATAAGGGCAGATTGCAACTTCAGAAGATATAAAATGTATAGATCATGAGGTTGATCACTTCACCATAGGATAATGTTTCACTACCATACACAAGGCCATCACCATTGTCACATCACCGTGCGATATAAATCCCTTATCACATCACATAGAGAATATCACCTCAATTAGGTGCTAAGCCTCTGCCAAGGTCATAAGACCATTCACTTGTTGTTTCCTGCAAGAACATCATCATTTCACCACGCCTCATCAAGGCTCATAATAACCACATATGTATTAAATAAGAGATAACACAACCAGCATTAGCTATGATTTTCATTGAATCTACATGTTGGACTTAGAACAAGTAGGAGAGAGAAATTTCTTCATTACCCACTAATCACTCAAGCAAGTAAGCATTAATCATCATGCACTCAAAATTGTATTTTGGGTTACTCATAGCTAACTGATTAGGTTTTTCAAAACAACAACAAACAATAAAACCTCAAGTATACCACTTTCCATATTCTTGGAACACATTAGGTTAAACATTACCATAATAACCAAAAAATCATGAAATCAACAAAGTGTAGCGACCATAAGTGGTGTCAACATCTCTAGCGACCACTAGGCAATAGTTACCCTAACAACCACTAGGTTTAGGGTCAGCCATAGTGACCACCATGGTCATGGTGACTGAAACACACCTCAACCATAGAGACCACCACTTATATACAAGCGTAGAAACCACTACAAGATCTCCATCATAGCGACCAACACAAGGCATCAACATAGCGACCACAACAACGTTGCAACAAAACGACCAACACCTAACATCAACATAGCGACTGCAACAAACTCAAGAATGGAGACCAAAAGAGAGAGCTCCATGTATAGTGACCACAAGGAATCATCCCACTTTGGCCAACACATAATGGCCATGAAAATAGAGAAACACTACAACCATGCAAGGTCAAGGAAATAAATAACAATCCTTATAGAAACATGACAACCAAAGGAGTTAGGGTTAGGGTTACAGTGACCAAACCAGAACCCCATACTCAATCTCCATCATGGTCATAGAAACCACATGGGACCAAAGAAATATGCAATCGAAACGTATGTCAAACATCAGGAATCTAAAGAGTCACTAAAGTGAAAAACTCATGCAGAATATGAAACCAAAACCCTAAAACAATGATCACAAGGTCAACATAAAGACTGTGATAGCAGAGGGAAAACAAACATTGAGGACATGCATGCGAAGAATCAAAAGCTCCATCTCTAGAAGAGAAACAAAGCCATGATCATGAGGATAAAACCAACAGTCAAGATGTGCATGTAGAACCAACAACTCCACCATACAATAAATCTCGGGTATAAGAACTAGGGTTAAGAAAAAGAGTTTGTATGTACAAGATCACCATATAATCATAAATGAAAAAACAAAATATCATCATTATGCAACCTAAAATCATGTTTTAGAGGTATATCATTAACATTCAAAATGAGTGCAACAAAAGTAGAGGGGAAAGTTATATAACTTGCCTAGATTAAGATGTAGAGATCCAAACAGCAAGTAAGCTCCAAGGAAAGAGGGAAAATCAAAGCTTGGATCTACTCCTCAGACAAGAAAGATCACCTCAAGAGAAAAGAACAAAGTGAGGTCAAAATAAATCCCAAGAAAGAGAGCACCAAGCCCTAGGCTGAAAAAGAAAGGGAAAAGAGGAGATATTCATCTTGTCTTAGGTACTACCATGGGAAAACCATGGATTTGACCATATAGAGAGAAGTTTCTCAACATAACCACCATGGAGAACCATGGATAGACTGAGAGAAGAAAGGGAGGGGTAGAGTTTGCAATAAAACAAAACCAAGAAGGATAGACCACTTACCAAGGATCAAACATCACCAAAGGATCACCAAAAGAGAGATGCTCCAAGCCTAGATCACACATGTAAGGATTCAACCTCCTTGATCCATGGTTGAGCTCTTATTCACCACCAAGATCACAAGGACAATCTCCAAGGTTAAGAGAGAACTAGAGTCTATAAAGAAATCACTTTCTTGTTAAGAGATAGGTATATATATCCAAGGGTAGGAGAGAGGTGAGGGAGGTTAGGTGTCGAGACAGTTGTGACACTTGTCCTTCCAAAACTCAAACATGAAAGCACTAGGGACACACATGCATAAAGGGTTATTAGAACTTAAGTAGGTAATGGCCACTTGGTCACCCAAAACACTTAGATTGAAGAAAACATGGCAACCAACATGGTAGTGACTGCTACACCATGTCAACCAAAACCTAGCAACCATGGTCCAAGATCAAATGATCTCCAAGACATCAACACAAGCCAAAAACCTTAAATTTCAACAAACTAGACTAAGGCAAAGCACACTGGTCACTACAAACTCAACCAAAGGAGAACACATCAGTTGCAACACGCAACGGATCAACATCAACATCAACTCAAGCATCCATGCAAAACCCTAACATCAATACATGATGTCACCTCACCAACCAAGGTGCATCAAGGTTCCCCTTTTCATCACTCTCTCTCTCCCTCTCATGATGAAAAAATAGGAGGTACATCCAACATGTGAAAAATTACAAGATAAACCCTCAACATGGGTAATTTGCAACTTGGTCCAAAACAAGGACACATATAGCATAACTAGCTCAAACATCATCCAAACTGGACCAAACTGAAAACATAAGCATGTCACATGTTACAAAAGGACATAAAGATAATAGATTAAGGTTTCAAGCATCTCATGATTCTAAGAAAGCAATATCAAATAAAATCTAGGTCAGTGATCATACAACCATAAACCCCTAACAAGGATTTTGCCCCCAAAATCCTACACAAAAAGAGACAAGTTTTTCCTACACATCTCATCCTCTAACTCCCACATGGATTCCTCCATGCCATGGTGATGCCAAAAAATCTCAACCAACACTATATACTTTTTGTTCAACTTCTTCACCATCCTATCCAACATCAACACATGACCTTCAACATATGATACATATTCCTCCAGCTCAACCTCTACTAGTTGCAACACCAACTCGCTATGTGGATGATACTTCCTCAACATTGAAACATGAAAGACTAGATGCAACCTATGCTACTCCGTAGGTAATCCAACTTGTAAGCCACCTTCCCCACACGTGCCACCACATGGTAAGGTCCCATATACCTAGGAGGCAACTTACCCTTCTTTCCAAACCTCAACACACCTTTCCAAGGAGAAACTTTGAGATACACCTTGTCTCCCACTTGGAAATCCAATAGCCTACAATGATTATCAACATATGACTTCTTCCTATCTTGAACTGCCTTAAGCTATTGTTGTATCACTTTGACCTTCTCTGTAGTATGTTGTATAAGCTCAGGGCCCAACAGCTGATATCACCTATCTCATACCAAAACAAAGGAGACCTACAATGCCTCCCATATAAGGCTTCATACGGTTCCATGTCGATAGCTCATATGGTAGCCATTTTTGTAGGCAAACTCTATCAAGCTCAGTTGCACATTCCAAGTCCCCAAAAACTACAAAACACAAGCTCTTAATAGATCTTCCAAGATCTGAATGGTCCTCTCTGTCTGACCATCTTTCTGCTGGTGAAATGCTATACTAAATCCCAATTGTATACCCATGGTTGTGTGCAGACGCTCCCAAAAATGATTGGTAAACTGAGGACCTTTGTCTGACACTATCTTCATCGGGATACCATGCAAATGGACTATCTAACATACACCCATGCCAACTTCTCAACTGAATACTTCATCTTTACAGGATGGAAGTATTCTGACTTAGTCAACCTGTCAACTATCACCTAGATGGAATCATGACCTTTTACTGTCCCAGGGAGACCAACCATAAAGTCCATCATGATATGATCCTATTTCCACTTCAATATAGGCAATGATTGCAACATTCCTGCAGGCTTAAGATGCTCAACCTTAACCTACTCACACACATGACACCTCACCATGAATTTAGCCACATCACTCTTCAAATCGGGCCACCAATACAAATGTTTCAAGTTATGGTACATCTTGGTACTGTCTGGATGCATAGGGTAAATTGAAGAGTGAGCCTCTTAGAGAACCAAATTTCTCAAACCATCAACATCTAGAACCACTGTCCTGCCATGGGAATAGACTGTGCCATCCTTAAACTCATGAAAACTATTGTGCTTTGTCTCTACCAAATTCTTCTTAAATCTGCTATATCACAGTATCATCTCATTGTGCATCTCTGATCTTCTATCTCAATCTGGGCTTCACCTATAACTATGCCAACATGCCTACCAATAAGGAAACTTCTAACTTCATGTTCATCTGACGCAACATCACCAACATTTCTCTCTTATGGCACACCAAGGAACACAACTTCACCTTATCAACAGATGATAGCGAAGATTACTTCCTACTAAGTGCATCTGCCACCATGTTTGCCTTCCCTGGATGGTACTCTATAGTGCTATCATAATCTTTCTTCAACTCCATCTAGCATTACTGCCGCATGTTCAGATCCTTCTTCGAGAAGATGTATTGAAGGTTCTTGTAGTCGGTGTAGATTTGACACTTGTAGCCATAAAGGTAGTGTCTCCAAATCTTCAAAGCATGGACCACAACTGTAAGCTCTAGATCATGTGTCAGATAGTTCTTATCAAGTTTCTTAAGCTGCCTTGAAGCAAAAGAAATCACGTTCTTATCCTGCATTAGCATGCATCCCAAGCCATTCTTTGACACATCACATAAGACGATATAGCCTTTCCCTTGCTCTGGCAGAACTAACACTGGTGCACTGGTCAGCTTCTCCTTCAAAAATTGGAAAGAGCATTGACACTTGTCATCCCAGACAAATGGTATACCTTTCCTTGTCAACTTTGTTATGGGTAACACCAAAATACTGAAGTTCTTAATAAACCTCCTATAGTAGCCTACCGGGCCTAGCAAACTGCAAACCTCTATTTTCATTTTAGGCTATTCCCACTATAACATTGACTGTACCTTCTTAGGATCCACACAAACACCTTCATCATATAGAAAATGCCCAAGAAAAGACACCTCTTTCAACCAAAACTCACACTTGGCAAACTTGGTGTACAACTTATGCTTCCTCAACAACATTAAAGCTTGTCGTAAATGTTGCTCATGATGTTGATGGTCTTGAGAGTATATCCAGATGTCATCAATGAAAACAACCACAAACTGATCAAGATAAGGCTTAACACCCTATTCATCAGGTCCATGAACGCTGCTAGTGCATTGGTGAGCCCAAACAACATAACCACAAACTCATAGTGACCATACCTAGTCCTAAAAGATGACTTGGGTATGTCATCCACCTTGATCCACAACTGATGGTATCCTTACCTTAGATCTATATTAGAGAACACTACAACACCTCTCAACTAATCAAATAGATCATGTATCCTTAACAAAGGGTACTTGTTCTTGATCGTTACCTTATTTAGCTGTTGGTGATCTATGCACAACCTCATAGAATCATCATTCTTCTTTATGAACAACACAAGAGAACCCCAAGGGGAAGTTCTCCTCCTAATGAATCCTTTCTCTAATAGCTCCTACATATGATTCTTCAACTCTTGCATCTCTACCAGTGCCATCTTGTATGGTGACTATGCTATCGGCTGTGTGTCAGGTACCATATTGGTCTCAAAATCAATCTATTTGGGCGGGGGAATACCAAGAAACTCATCAAGAAATACATCGTCAAACTCTCAAACAATGGGCACCTCCTGAATACTCAGACTTCTCACCTTGGTATCCACCACATGTGCCAGAAAAGCCTCACAACCTTGCCTCATCAGCCTCTGTCGTCATTAGTGATACCAAGCACGTCAGGAGAATCAACTTGTCTCCTTAGAATAACCACAAAACAACACCATCAAAGAACATCACTACCTTAGAACTACAGTCCAAGACCACCAGGTACTTCTCCAAAGTATCCATTCTAAGAATCACATAGAATCCATGCATGTCAAGTGGCATAAGTTCCACTTGAATGTTGCATCCTAAGAAAGAAAGAGTGCATGATGGACACATCTCATGTAACTCGAAGGAACCAACAAGAGGGGTTTCTAAAAGAAGACTACCAGACCTATGACTAACAGGCAAGGAACAACTTCAAATCACCTCTTGGGTGACAAAAGAGTGTGTCCCACCCGGGTCAACCAAAATAGATACAAGGGAAGATGCAAACAAATAAGAATGAAATAATTCCATTTGACCTATCATGACCTGTGGATTGACCACTCCCTCCGACTGACTCATGACGTAGAATCACATGTTGTTGCCCCCATCCTCTGCTGGCCTACTCTGAAGATCCTACCTAAGACAACTGGCCATGTCCTCTACCACCGCCACTGCTAAACTACATCTGTTGGGAACCATATTGATTCTATCTCGACTGTTGGGTGATGTACTAGATAAATGTCATTTTTACTGGCTATTTATTATTGTCGTTTGGGTACTATTTGTTCATTTTCATATTAATTTGTGCATGATTTATTATTATTATCATATGAAAATTATTTGCATCAAATAAATGTAATTTAATATTTCTAATGATTTAATATATTTCAAGATCTTATGTTCAATTTTTGTGTATTGCCAGGTAGTTTATAAGAATTGAAACAACTCGGTACTACCAAATTTGGAGTCAGTGGAACCGACACTTGCTCAGTTTGGAATAGAGAAAAACTTAGATGATTTGGTAGTTCCGACCCATAAGTCGATACTACCAGCAACATCAAAATGTCAGATTCATAATTAATTGAGAAAATTCTATACTACTGACCACAACTCGGTAGTACCGACAGCTACCTAGGCGATCATATTTATCAAAGGCATCAGTAGTATCGACACCCTGTCGGTAGTACCGGAATGGAAGGATCAGGATGATCTAAAATTAGAGTCTAATCCAATGGTTGGCAATTAATTACATCATAACTCACTTATATCACTTAGAGGAATTTCGGTCAACCCTATCAATCTCATTGTATTCCATTGTGTGGCAGCTGAGAGTAAGGAGAGGAAAATAGAATAGAAGACCACATTCTAGACAATTTAGGCTCTTCCAAAGGAAAAATTAGCAACCAGAAGGTAGCAAATCGGAACGTGCGTGAGAGGGGATCATTTAGACCGTCTTCTTTAGGGATTTTTTAGTTTTCTAAATGTTTCCCACATTTTTCTTTTTCTCTCCCATGTTTTTTAGAATGGAAACCATGCGAGGTAAACCCCTCATTCCTTAGGATCCAAGAGTAGCTCGGTTATGCATTGTAATTGACTTTTATGCATTAATATATCAATTTCTCTTAATTTTTGGACTTATTTTTATGATATTGTCATGAATTATCCATGCTTGATCACCATAGGCAGTTAACTAGACATTTAATTGCTTTGAAAAAGGGAACTAATGATTAGAAAATTCATAAAAATACATGTTTTATATCACCCTTTGAGAAAGGTGGCTTACGAATGTGAAGAGATTACCAAGAGTTTTTTATATAACTAATAAAATAATCAATACGAGAGTGAGATTGGTATTAGATTAGGTAGTGAAATATGCTGTGAGAGCGGTTAATTCTTGCTACAGGCTCTTAGTCCAGGGTTGGAAGAGATATTTATTAATGACATACTATTAATTGCAATGTTAACCAAGGTGAAACCATAACCCTAAGGAATTCACTCCAATTGAGATCAACAACCAGTAATTTAGACTTATTTTCTACTTTAGATAATAAACCATTAAATCAAGTTTTCATCGGTCCAGCTGATCACATTACAGTTAGTAATAGTTTTCGGATTTACATTTCCCATGTTTGATATCTGGGCCTCATTGTCCTATATTATTATGATAGTGTGCACGAGCATTTTAGGGCATATAGTGAATCCCTATCAATCTTTTGGTGCCATTACCAGGGAAACGACAAATCCAACACAAAGAGTGCTATAATCGGCCACTCTTGGCCACACCTTTTATTTATTTTTTCTTTTCATTCTCTTTAAAGCCAAATTTCAAATACCATTTAGTCGATCATTAGTACTCATTGTTACATTGTCTTCAACAATTTTAGGTACTAGTGCATGGTGCACACTAGAGCTCATGACTATAGAGAGTCATCTCCACATGGATTTACATAGGAATAACTCTTATACCAAGGAAGAGAGTTCGATGACTCAGTGCCATGGTTCATTCAAACTCCACCACCAAATACGCCTACACCTCCACTAGAGGAACTAGAAAAACCATCTAAGATGGGTGACATAGAAGAAGAGAAGAATACTTGGGACATAAAGAGACAAGCAATAAATATAGGAAATTACAAGATTGATCGAGGGCTGGTGGTGTTGGTCAAGTCACAAGCTTTTCATGGCCATAGCACTGAGAATCCAATGATGCACAAGAAATTTTGTGGAAAGATGCGACATGGTGAAGATAGATAGGAATCCTAGAAATTGTGATTTACTTGAAACTTTTCTTGTCATCATTGGAAGATAAGGCCAAATATTGGTTGTACAACCTTCCTCCTGAGTCAATTGAGTCATGGGACAAAATGATAGACACTTTCTTTGAGTGTTACTTCCCACATCAAAAAACAAACAAGCTTCTTAGATAGATATATAATTTCAAAAAATAGCCAGAAGAATCCTACTCTGAAGCATGGGAAAGATATCAAAATATCTTAAGAAAGGTCCCTCATCATGGGATTGATCTGTATGGCCAAGCAAAGATATTCTACTATGGGCTACATTAGGGGAAAGGACCACATTGGATAGCACAGGAACATGCTTCTTCCTCAACAACAAGACATTTAGGTGTCATGAAATCCTGAAGAATATGGCTAAAAACTAGTTCTGGGGAGAAGAAAGGCAACATCCAACATGTTTTAAAAGTGTTGGAGAGTCCAAGGTGATTTCTGCATTAAATGAGAAGTTAGACCCGATTGCTAAGAAACTATGTGCTAAGGATGGAAGTTCTTCAAGAGTAGAAGAAGAGGAGTGCATGTTTGCACGTCAGCAAAATTATAGGGGCAACAACTATTCTTGGAGGAAAGATCCTAACTTCTCTTGGAAAGACCCCAACAATTTTCAACATGATCCATCACAAGCACAAAATCAAGAAAATCCACAATAGCATGACAGGGCTCCTAGAAACATAGACCGCATAGAGGACATTCTTGGTAAGATGGTTAGTCAAAATGAAGTGCTCATTGGCTAGATCCAGAGGGAACTATAGAATCAAGGAGAACATAAAAGAAAGTAGGTGAAGCTAGTTCCCTTTCCAAACAACTTGAAAGAAACCAAGGCTGGACAACAATTTCAAAAAGATCTAGACAACTTCTAAAAGTTGCATGTCAACATTTCCCTGATAGATGCAAGTGAACATATTCCTTCCTACAAATTCTTTTTTGAAGGACATCATTAATTAGAAGAGGAGAATAGCTGCACATATGTAGTTCTATTGAAGGAGTAGGTGAGTGATTTTATATTGGGAACATTCCCATGAAAAAAGCAAGATCCAGGCTGCTTCAACATATCATGTTACATCAGGAAGACAAAATTTGGAGAGGCTTTGTATGATTCAGGGGAAATCACTAATCTCATGCCCTTGACCAACTTCAAGAAGCTGGGCCTTTAGAAGTCCAGAAAAAGCAATATGACCATACAGCTTGCAGACAACTCAATAGTCATGCCATATGGTATCTGCACGGATGTTCTTGTCAAAGTGGACATATTTGTTATTCTAGCAGACTTTGTGGTCATGGAGATTCAAGATGATCACGCAATGACCTACACTGCTGATATGATTTTGGAGATGGGTAGAGGAAGGTTGAAACTTGGGATCAAATAAGACCGCTTTGAAATCAAGATGCTTGAATCTGCACAAACAACTGAAGAGAAGGTATAATGCCATATGATACAACAGGTCTAAGGAAAGATGTCTCGATATATTGGGAGGCCATTCCTAGATATGGCTCATGTGATGACACAGGTTCACAAGGGCACACTGGTAGTGGATATCTTAGAGAACACAAGGGAGATCTCATTGACAAAGGAAGTTCAATATCCTGATGGTGAAGAGGAAGAGTATTGCCCAACTATAATTAAAGAGGCAACTTCTTCCACCCTTGTGCAAGCATTTCTAAAGTTTCCTTTATAGGCATGTCCCATCAATCTAATGGATGACTGCACTCAATCTCGTCGGAGGAGTGTATCTTATTTCTCAAGGCACTACCATTTTACTACACCAACACTTTGAGGATCTAAGGCCACCTCATCCACCATTGGTCCCATCTTCACTGAGTCCCCTGGATCTAGAGCTAAAGCCACTATCACCACACGTGAATTACACTTTCTTGGAAGTAGAGGAGAATCTTCCGATCCCCATCTCAGCTTCACTGTGCATTCGATAAGAGGAGAAGCTACTTGTGATTTTGAAGAATCACCGTACAGTGTTCAGATGGTCAATTGTAGACATAAAGGGGATCTCCCCTAGTTTCTTCCATCACAAGATCAGACTGGAAGAAGGAGCAAAGTTGATCGTGCAACCTCAATGGTGACTCAACCCCATCATGACTGAGGTAGTAAAGAAGGAGGTAGTAAAACTTTTACTTGCAAGTATAATATATGCTATTTCTGACTCAAACTAGGTTAGTCCAACCCAGGTGGTTCCAAAGAAAGGGGACATACAGTCACAACAAATTCCAATGATGGATTGATTTCTACTGGTTTAGTGATTGGGTGGCAAGTCTGTATCGATTATTGACATTTGAACACCACCACTTTGAAGGACCATTTTCCGCTCCTATTTATTGATCAAAATCTTGAACGACTTGCTGACCGCTCTCCCTTTTATTTTCTTGGTGATCATTCCAGATACAATTATATTTCTATTGAGCCACATGATCAATAGAAGTCAACTTTCACTTGTGCATATGGTACTTTTGTGTATCGTCGTATGTCATTTGGTCTTTGCAATGCACCGACTACCTTTCATTGATGCATGTTTGCCATTTTTTTATATTGTGAAGCAATGTCTGGAGGTATTAATGGATGATCTTTCAGTGTATGGTGCATCATTTGATGAATGCCTTGATAATATGGATAAGGTTTTGCAAAGATGTGAGCACACTCACCTAATTTTGAATTGGAAAAAATGTCACATGGTGGTGAGTGAGGGGATTGTTTTGGGACACAAGGGGGTTGACCCAATAAAAAGAAGTCATCTCCAAGCTACCTCCACCATCATCAGGGAAGTGAGTGAGGAGCTTTTTAGGACATATCAAATTTTTATCGACGATTTATAAAAGATTTTTTAAAGATTGTAAAACCGTTTTTTTAAGTTATTAGAAAAGGATACCTATTTCAATTTTGACGAGCGGTGTTTAAAGATGTTTGAGGTTTTGAAGAAGAACCTGGTCTCTACACATGTTGTCCAAGCTCTGGATTGGAGCCAACCTTTTAAATAGATGGGTGACACATCAAATTACACAGTGGGGGCTATTTTGGGCCAACATTGAGATTAGGTTCCTATAGTCGTCTATTATGCATCTAAAACTCTTAATGATGCCTAGTTGAATTACACAACCATAGAAAAAGAACTATTGGTAGTTGTTTTTCCTTTTGAGAAATTTTGCCGATATTTCGTAGGGGCTAATGTTATTGTTTGGATAGATCATGTAGCCATTAAAAATTTACTACAGAAAAAGGATGCAAGATAAGATGGATCTTGTCGCTACAGGAATTTGATATTGAAATCAAAGATAAAGCATTTACGGAGAATGTAGTAGCAGATCACCTATCTAGGCTTGAAAGGGTGGATGAAATGAATATAGATATACCTATAGTGGAAGAATTCCCAGATGAGCAACTCTTTCCTATGAAAATCAAAGATCCATGATTTGCAAATATTGTAAACTACTTGTCATGTAGAGATAGTAGAGTATTGGGGATATTAGGAGAAGAAGAAATTCTTCCACTCTTTGAGGTATTACATTTGGGATGATCTCATTTTTCTCAAGCAATGTAGGGATGATATTTTTAGGAAATGTGTGCTGGATTGTGAGTTTGAGAGTATTTGGCACATTGTCATTCCTTACCTACTGGGGGTCATCATGTTGGTTCTAGGAATGTAGATAAGGTCTTAGGATGTGGTTTTTATTGTCATATGCTTTTTAAAGACACATATAACTTTGTACTTCATTGTGATGCTTGTCAACGTGCATGCATTATTTTGAAAAGACACGAAATGCCCTTGAATGTTTTTTAGGAAATTGAGGTGTTTGATTTCATGGGCCCTTTTGTTTCTTTGAATTCTAATTTATAAATATTACTTATTGTTGACTATGTGTCTAAGTGGGTGGAAGTAATTCCAACCCGCACCAATGATGCCCAAGTGGTATCTAGGTCTGTGAAGGAACACATCTTTTATAGGTTTGGGGTGCATAGGTTGATAATTAATGATGGTGGATATCATTTCACCAATAATAAATATGGTGCACTTTTGAGCAAATATGGAGTAAAATACAGGATAGGTACCCCATATCACCCCCATACCCAAGGACAAGTTGAGGTGTCTAATAGAGAGATCAAGAAAATCTTTGAAAAGACAATCTCAACTAATAAGACTAATTGGAGCATGTCCCTTAATGATGCTTTGTGGGCATATAGGACAACCTATAAGGCTCCTATAGGAACCACCCCTTTTAGGTTGATCTATGGGAGAGCTTGTCACTTACCTGTGGAGTTAGAGCACAAGGCTAAATGGGCCCTAAGAAAATTGAACTACAATTTGGATGCAATAGAGAGAAAAAGGATGTTAGAATTGAATAAGCTAGATGAGATTAGGTTTGATGCCTATGAAAGCTCAAGGATCTGTAAGGAAATAATGAAGCAAATCCATGATCACCACATCCCACATATGGTTTTCACTCCATGACAAAAGGTTGTTTTTTTCAACTCTAGGTTGAAATTACATCCCAATAAGTTGAGGTCTAGATGGATTGGACCTTTTGATGTAGTTAAGGTTTTCCCCATGGGGTAGTAGAAATAAGAAATGGGGCTGAGACATTCCTTGTTAATGGACAGTGGCTCAAACACTACTTTGGGGGAGATGTGGTGAGGAAAGAAGAGGAGTTGAATCTCATTGAGCTTCTTGAATGGTTTAATTGGGATCGTCGAGCCTATGACATTAAACAAGGGTGCTTCTTGGGAGGGAACCCAACCATCATTTTGTTCTTTACATTCAGATTTGTAGTTTCATAGATTTAGTTTTTGTTTTAGTTTTTATGTAAAAAAGGTACCTTGATCATTTTTTTTGTGGTGTGCAGGCTGAGTATCAGTCGGTACTACTGACCTTAAATTCGATACTACCGATGAGGTCAAAAGGAAAAAGGATCGAGTTTCACAAAACAACTCAGTACTACCAACCATCAGGTCTGTAGTACCGGTGACATCATAGGGGGCGCAAGCAAAATTTCAAAGCAAGTCGGTAATATTGGCCCTAGGTCCTATAGCATCGACTTTTTGTAGAGAAGGAGCCGAGTTGACTGATAAGGACTCAGTACAACCGACCAAAAGTATGTGGTGCCGATAAAAATGAAAGCTCCAATTTTGAAATACCAATTCTTTCTTGGAAGCACCAAAATTTGAATGGGTCAGTACTATTGACACAAAAGTCATTAGTACCGACACCAGGTGGCACAGAATATGTGGGAGTGCCATCGACGATTGAGAATGTTCTAATCTAAAGATCTGTACTACCGATCCATGGAACAAGTTAGTACTACCGAATCCCCATCGGTACTGCCGAAACTTGGCAATCTGCATCCACCTAGATAAGCAAATTAGGACCGTCAGTGCCATCAAGTCACACAAATAATGGAGGAAATTTTGGTACTACCGACTTTCTGTTGGTAGTATTGATGCGCAGGCAGCAGGTCGTCCGGGACTTATATAAGGAGGGGTTGTTTTCATTTTCTCTTCACACATAATTCACATCTCCTCTGAGAAAGTGCAAGAAAGCATTCCCAAGCATTCAGAATCTACTCCGAGCATCTTTTATCTCTTCCTCCTCCTTATACCATTGTCATGGAATCTAGGAGGAATGCTTATTAATTGATGGGGAATCCTACATTGATTCCAAAACCAAGCTGCATCATATATCCAAATGCCGACATGAAGAAGATTTATGAAGACCTAAAGAAGAGGGATATGGTGGTGACAAGGTATGGTGAATGTGCCTTTCTCACCTCCTTGGGCTTCACTGATAGTATGCGCAAAGTATACGAGCATCAAGGGCTGATGGGTGACCATCCATTCTTTAGCGATTGGATGACCTTCCTAGATCTCATATGTGAGTTCCATTCTTTGCTAGAGGTTTGCATCATTCCCAAGAATGGAAATGGATGGATGGAGGGCCGCGTCAACTTTCACATTCACAACTCCTCATCTAACTCTATGTCATCTCAATGCCATATATGGATGGTCGGATGGTAAAGAACATTTCATCCCTGACAACTTTAATTTCAAGGCGGCATGGGAGCTTTTAACAAAGGTACCAGAAGGCTATCATATTAGTTTGCACTCAAATTCCATCACCGACATCGAGAACCCTTTTGATTTTATTCTTCATCACCTCCTCACCAACATCCTCTTTGATAAACTGAGTCAAGGTTAGGGGAATACACAGAGGGTCGATTTCTACTTTTTCTACAAGCTGTTGGAATTAGGAGGAAGGAATTTGAACTTTGGTGCCTTATTTCTCCACCATATGATGGGAGTGAAGCAATGGTGCAGAGGACTCCTCCCATCCACTTTGTAGGACAGATCAATCTGATAGCGCTTCACCTTAATCTTGATCTCTCTACCACCAGATCTTTGAGGGCCGCTCCATAGCTAGACATGAATCACTTCAAGAGAGCAGGCCTGCTCAACGTACATCAAGGTACATTGTAAGCATGATGTACAACTAATGACATCCAGTACAAGGAGAGGGTGCTCCCTAATGCCATCTTCGACTTTCAAGGACTCCACCTCATGTGGTGGCATGTAGATAGCTTGTCAGACAAGGAGTAAGATGATGATGCAACAAAAGACCAATAGCTGGAGTAGGATGAAGAAGAATAGGAGGAGGAACTGACCATCCTTATCATGAGAAGGTAGATTCCACGCAAGCACTCTAGCACATATGGAGCCTCCAGTACTTATTCTCCACTGCCTTCATAGGACAATGATCCATATTTCATGGTGGGAATGTATGGAATGTTGTAGGATATACAACAAGGGAAACAATAATAGATGACGACTTTGGCGGGCATCCACGATGTCCAAGGATGACTCTGCCATAATTAGCATGTGATATTTGAGAATGAGTGACTTCTCTTAGCCAACCAAGAGAACATGCACACCCACATGTAGAGAATGGAGGGATACCATTAGCCATTCTTCAAAAATTACTAGATCCAGGGATATTTTGGTGGTTATCTACAACCTCCACCAACGCCACAACAACCACTGAGTTTTGAGGGAACAGTCTACCCCTTTGATCCTACCATGCCACATCCTCCACCACCACCCATGTGATCGGTACCACTGTTCCACCTCTAAAGTTAGAATTTTGACTATGCGGATATAGTCAAGTTCAAGCTTAGGGGTGGTAGCTGGAATAGTCTATATCCTTTTGTTTTATTTTTCTTTAATCTTTATTTGATTTTTTTTTTATTTTTTTCAAGTTGTAGGATCCACGATCTATCTAGTGCAAAAGTAGACATTAATTTATGGTTCATGTCAATGTCATGTGTTTTTAGGTGTTTTCAATGGAAATTAAAATATAAAATATAAAATCTTTAGCTTAGTTTCAAAATCCTGGAGTTACACCACCTAGAGGAAGTCTATGGGCTAGTCGACTTAATGCATTAAATATGAATGGACATCTTTATCATTCATGTAATATGGATGAAGATGGGGTTCGAGCCTAAATTGATCAAATAGTTAATGTGATCTTAAATTGAAATTTAAGAAAGAAACTCTAAGGTTACCCTGTTCATAGGTCATTAGAGAGTGACATATTATAGTATATGGAAGGTATTGTCTCATAGTTATGTGATTCCATCCATCTTTCCATTCATTTTGATCACCACCTTAAGATGATCAAGTAATTTGAATTATTTCCTAATGTTTTCATTGCATGGCATAATAGGTAACATGATAGTTTGTTTCTCTTTGATTGCATTAGTTACATAATGGAAAAAATATATGCATAAAAATTCTTGTTCATATCATTTTAGTTGCATAACAATTACATGTAGATTGCATGCATTTTGTATCATTCATTTTAATATCATGTGGATATATTGTTTTCCTTTATAATAAGAACGCAAGGATACACATGCATACCCTCAGAAAGAAAAGATGAAATGAATGATGTATGTTAGTATAGCCCAAGAATAACGTTCAATCATGATGAAGTAATGGTTTAATGAAAAAAGAGAGATTTTTGTATTATTATTGATGTTTTGAACTAAAGAGGGAGAAAGGATTTCCTAAAGTCGTTATAAAAAGATGGAAATAATTCACGTGATGCATTCTTTTCTTTACTTCATTCTCTTCAATTTGATGAGATTTTTGATACATGTGTCATTCCACCCAATAATATTAGGCATTGGGATTCATGCATTTTTTATTCTCTTTACCATACAGGTTCATCATGTTTTATTTGTGCAAAAATAATTCAGATGTTACTTGTAAATCTTCATTAGCCTCTATTTCGTACCATCCATTTCTCTTATCGGCAGGCCATTTAAATTATTATTCTCCTCATCCATTCTTATAAGGAGAACTACTTCTAAGTAATTGGTATTTAGGAAAGAGAAATGTAGAATAGGGAATCACATGATGCACCAAGTGAATGCATGATTGATTATGATATTAACTTCTCTCTTGGTAGTATTCATTGATCTAAGGGTGGACAACTTTTATGAATATTTTTAGTCGCTATAGAGCAGTTTATTTTTTAGTGGTCAGTAAAGTCTGGTTTGGGACCGCCAAGTGGGTTGAGAAATGAAATTCATATTTTATGTCCTTTTTCTAACTTGTCTCAAATAGATCCAAGGGTGTAGTGCTCTAGGATGAGCAACATTTAAGCTTAGGGGAGTTTAATGCACTAAATATCATTTTCATAGGCTATTGTATTTGTTATTGATTTTTGGGCACTATTTGTTCATTTTCATATTAATTTGTGCATGATTTACTATCATTATCCTGTGATACTTATTTGCATCAAATAAATTTAATTAATGTTTCCAAATGATTTAATATATGAAAAGAGCTTATGTTCAGTTTTTGTGTATTACAGGTAGTATCGACTTTGGAGTTGGTGGCACTGACACTTGCTTAGTTTGGAATAGAGGAAATTGAGAAGACTCAATAGTACCAGCCCATAAGTCGATACTACTGACAACATCACAGCGTTGGATTCATAATTAATCGAGGAAACTTGGTACTACCGACATCAACTCAGTAGTACTGATAGCTGGCCAGGCAACCACACTTATCAAAATCATCAGTAGTACCAACACCCTATCGATAGTACTGACACAGTGGGATCAGGAAGATTTTAAAATTAGAGTCTAATCTAACAGTTGGCAATTATTTACGCCCTAAGTCACTTATATGACTTAGAGGAATTTTGGTCAACCTTATCAATCTCATTTTGTTCTGTTGGGTGGCAGATAAGAGCAAGGAGAGGAGAAAGCAGAGAAGAAGACAACATTCTGGACGATCTAAGCACTTCCAGTGGACAAATTTACAGCTGGAAGGTAGTAAATCAGCAAGTGCTCGAGAGGGGATCATTTAGACCGTCTTCTTTAGGGGTTCTTTTAGTTTTATAAATGTTTCCCACATTTTTCTTCTTCTCTCCCATGTTTTTTACAATGGAAACCATTTAGGGCTAAACCCCTTATTTCTTAGGACCCGGAAGTAGCCCGATTATGCATTGTAATTGACTTTTATGCATTAGTATATCAATTTCTCTTAATTTCTGAACTTATTTTTATGAGATGTGAAGGACTATCCATGTTTGATCACCATAGGTAGTTAAATAGACCTTTAATTGCTTTGAAAAAGGAAATTAATGGTTGGAGAATTCATAGAAATACATGTTTTATATCCCCCTTTGAGAAAGGTGGCTTGCGAACGTGAAGAGATTATCCAAAGTTTTTGATAAAGCACCTAAATAATAACACAATCAATACGAGAGTGAGATTGGTATTAGATTATGTAGTGGATTACATTGTGAGAGAGGGTAATTCTTGCTACAAGCTCTTAGTCTAGGGTTAGAAGAGACATTTCTAAATGTCATATTGTTAATTGCAATTTTAACTGAGGTGAACCAATAACCCCTAAGGAATTCAATCCAATTGAGATCAATACTAGTAATTTAGATTTATTTTCTGCTTTAGATTATTAAACCATTCAACCAAGTTTTCATTGATCTAGCTGATTGCATTGTAGTTAGTAATAATTTCTAGATTTACATTCCCCGTGTTCGATATTCGGGCCTCATTGGCCTATATTACTCTGATAGAGTGCACCTACATTTTAGGGCGTACAGAAAATCCCTATCACTGGGTCATATCCCCATCCTTCATTGAGAAGAATAGCCTTGTATGTTTGGTCTGTCCACACTTGAAGTAGGTCTTAGCATGGCCTAGACGACCCTATCACCAAAACTAATGTTGTGTTATGAGCTCCTGCCGATGGAAAAGTATGACCTCTGCACTAGCTCAGTAACCATCGAGACAACGTTGCTGACCTATGTTGCGACTGAGGTGACGATAACCTTGACTTCTTGAAGCCTCCAGATGGTTGTACTTGAAACTGAGCCAACCTCTTCGTAGAGTTATCCTGACACTTCTCCACAGCCGATTTCTCTGTCTGTACCACATACTCAATAAAGGTAGCAAACAGCTAACGATTATCCAAATAATATACCATCATCAACTCCTTACTTAAGCCCTTCTCAAACTATCAGATCCTCTCCTTATCTGTCATTGCATGTGTGGACAAAACCTCAACAACTCCATGAACTTCTCCTTATACTCATTGATCGACATAAATCCCTACCAGATCTTCTCAAACTGTGAGATCTTCTCATCAAGGTATGTTTCGGGGAAGTATCAGCTCACAAACTCCTACTGAAAGTCTTCCCAACTAATCACTACACATGTCCTCTTCTCCTCCTTAGTGGCCCACCAACATCCAACACTTCCCTTCAACATGTACACAATGCTTCAACTATCCTCTTTTGGGACATTGATGATCTTAAAGGCCTTCTCCATCTCCATCTCCATCAACCACATATTTGCATCTTCCGGGTCTATGGTACCCACATACTCAAATGCTCCAATGCACCACAACCTCTCAAAATCATTCCCAAAACCCTGATATTTTGTTTTGGGGACAACTACCCCCTCTTGGGGTATGGGCAGTCTATCTGCTTAATGTGAAATTGTGGCAATAAACTGTCCAAACATGGACCGAATAGAGGGAGTGTCCATAGTTTCTGGGTGAACTGAGGCACTTCTGGCACTCCATCTACTCTTGCCTACCTCGTGGCACCATCTCCTGGTGCAACAACACTACTCTCAACATGTTCTTTGTGTTCTCCAGACATATCTTCTTTTTCTTATGCATAAGCAGAAGCCGCAATAAAATATAATGGATAATAGAAGAACATACATAAACCCTAGTCCTATGCCCCTATAGACTTAGCAAACCTAGAGCTCTAATACCAACCCTATGTGACACACTAATCACTCCAACCATGATAACTCAAAATCAAAGCACACGATTAACAACTAAACAAGCATGATACCACAAAATTGGGTAAACTAAAACCAAACTTATATAATCATTAATTGCAGAAACATATACATCAGAGTTCTCAACCTATCACCAAGTGTATCACATACCATGCCGTAAAGGTATTATACCATTGTACAAAGGCCATCTTATCACAAACCTATTACAAAGGACACATGTTCACATATACAAGCCATACATGTACAAACCATGGCATACTGCCAAAACCTTGTATCGATGTACAACATCTACAAAACACACCATCCAGGACCTAAGAGTATAGGGAAGACACATAGGACTCTGCTACAAACACTAGCAGCATATCCAACCTTCTAAGTTCACTAATCTCTTTGATCCTCCCCTCGATAACACGATATCTACCACGCCACACACGACCACCTAAACAAGATGTGGTGAACCACGGGGGTGAGATGCATATCCCAGTAAGAGATATAACTCTGCACCAACAACTATTGTAAAACTATATTATTAATAGGTAGGAAGATAATAGTATTAATACGAAGAGCTAATTTGGCTACAAGAATAATTTAAAATAGGTTATGCAGGCTAACTAGGTTAAGTAGATACAACTGATAATTAGAACAAGTAATGTATTTATATGGAATATGAAAAACATGTATAACAATTGATTTTTCTTACCGCATAATATACAACTAAGCAGTATAAGAAATAAGGAAAGGACAACAACCAATGCGAGTCAAGTTTAGCCCTAAGCAGTTGTACTACATGGTTATGTTACACCTTTTATTAAGCCCTAAGGATTTGAGTCATACCACCAAAATCTAACTGACCACTGCTAAATCGCAATCAGTGCCATACAAGATCTATGGAAGAGCCGGAATCCAAGATCTCACCTCCACCTCTCGGTCAGTATGAGAGACACCACAAAGGCATGATAGTAAATTGCCACCATCGAGATATAGTCAAGTTGTAAACACCTAGCCCTTGGTACATGTCACATTGCTAGACACTAGGGTATAAGAGATAACCCTACCAATGGGGTACAAATGTAGTTGTATTCAAAATTGTATTACATAATAAAATCATCGAGACATGACCGCAACTGTTGTCAAAACACTTGGGATTTGGATGGCAAGGATATAATATCTAATCACCATGCATACTCAATAATATGCTCTCCATGTTTCCCTTAGGAATACTCATTCCACCATCTAGCAAGTTCTGACACTGGAATGAATCTATGGCATATAGGGAAAATACATGATTAGGGTTTCACTTGATTAATTAAGCCAATTGGGTATCTTTTACTACATCAATCAAGTTACAACTTACAAATCCTAAACAAATTCTACAAAGATAAGGGTAGATTGCAACTTCAGAAGATATAAAATGTATGGAGCATAAGGTTGATCACATCACCACAGGATACTATTTCACTGCCATACACAAGGACATCACCATTGTCACATCAACATGGGATATTAGTCCCTTATCACATCACATAGAAAATATCACCTCAATCAGGTTTTAAGCCTCTTCCAACGTCATAATGCTATTCACTTGTAGTTTCCTACAAGAACATCATCATTTCACCATGCCTCATCAAGGATCATAACCACTTCAGCTGTATTACAGAAGTGATACCACAATAATCATTAGCTATGATGTTCATTTAACCTATGTGCTAATCACACAAGCAAGTAAGCATGAATCATCATGTACTAAAAATTAGGGTTTGGGTTACTCATAGCTAACCGATTAGGTTTTTCATAACAAAAACAAATAATCAACCCTAATGTACACCACTTGCCACATTCTTGGAACACATTAGATAAATGTTATCATAATAATCAGCAAATCATGAAATCAACAAAGTGTAGAAACCATAAGCGGCGTTAACATATCTAGTGATCGCTAGGCATTAGTTACCCTAGTGACCGCTAGGGTTAGGGTCAGCCATAGTAACCAGCATGGTCATGGAAACCGCAAAAACCTCAACCATAGCGACCCCCACACATCACTAAACATAGAAATTGCAACAACATATCCACCATAGCGACCAACACAAGGCATCAACATAGCAATAGCAACAACGTTGCAATGCAGCGACTAACACCCAACATCAGCATAACGACCACAACAAACTCAAGCATGATGACCACAAGAGAGACAGAGATCCATGTAAAGAGGCCACAAGGAACCATCCCACTTCATCCAACACATAATGGACATGAAAATAGAGAAGCACCTCGACCATGCAAGGTCAAAGAAACACATAGTGACTGTTATAGCAACATGACGACCACATAAGTTAGGGTTAGGGTTATAGTGACCAAACTATAACCCCATACTCAACCACCATCATGGTCATAGTGACCACATGGAAAAAAAGAAACATGCAACCAAAATAGATGTCAAACATTAAGAATCTGAAGATTCATTAAGGTGAAAACCTCATGAAGAAGATGAAAACAAAAACCCTAAAATGATCATCACAAGGTCAACATAAAGACCATGATAAGAGAGGGAAAACTAAACATTGAGCACATGCATGAGAAGAATCAAAACCTCCATCTCCAAAGGGGAAACAAAACCATGATCATGAGGATAAAACCAATGTTTAAGATGTGCATGTAGAACCAACAACTCCACCATCCAATAAATCTTGGGTACAAAAATTAGGGTTTGAGAAAAAGAGTTAATCTATACAAGATCACCATATACCCTAAAACAAAACATCATCATTATGCAACCTAGATTCACATTTCATAAGTAGACCATTAACATGCAAGATGAGTGTAACAATAGTAGAGGGGAAAGTTATATAACTCGCCTGGATTAAGATGTATAGATCCAAACAACAAGCAAGCTCTAAGGAAATAAGGAAAACCAAAGCTTCTACCAACTGATCGACCAAGCAAGATCACCTCAAGATAAGAAGAACAAATGTATGTCAATAGAAATCTCAGAGAAAGAGAGCACCAAACCATGGGCCTAAAAAGAAGGGAAAAGAGGAAATCTTCATCTCGTCTTAGGTACTACCATGGGAAAACCAGGGATTTGACCATGCAGAGAGAAGTTCCTAAAGAGAACCACCATGGGGAACCATGGATCAGCCAAGAGAAGAAAGAGAGGGGTAGGGTTTGCCAGAAAATGAAACCAAGAAGGATAGACCACTTACCAAGAATCAAATATCACCAAAGGATCGCCAAAAGAGAGATGTTCCAACTCTAGCTCACACATTCAAGGGTTAGAACTCCTTCATCCAAGATTGAGCTCTTCTCCCCCACCAATATCACAAGGATGAGATCCAAGTTTGAGGGAGAATAAGACAGTGTAAATAGATCACTTGCATGTTGAGAGAGAGGTATATATACCCAAGGGTAGGAGAATGTGAGGGAGGTTATGTGTCAAGACACTTGTGAAACTTGTCCCTCCAAAACTCGTCCATGCAAGCACTAGGGACATGCATGCATCAAGGGTTGTTAAAACTAAGGTATGGTAGCAACCACTTCATTACCCAAAACACTTCGGTCGAAGAAAACATGGTAACCAACATGGTAGTGACCGCTACACCATGTCAACCATCATGGTAGAGACTACTACACCATGTCAACCAAAACCTAGTGACCATGGTCCTAGTTCAAATGATTACTAAGAAATCAGCACAAGCCAAAACACCCTCGATTGCAACAAACAAGACTAAGTCAAAGAACATCAGTTTCTACAAACATAACTAAAAGAAAACGCATTGGTCGCAACACGCAAAGGATCAACATCAACATCAACTCAAGCATCCATGCAAAACCCAAACATCAACACATGATGCCACCTCATCAACCAAGGTGCATCAAGGCACCACTTTGCATCTCTCTCTCTATCATGATACAAAAACATAGGAGGTACATCCAAAATGTGACAAATTGCAAAATTAACCCTCAACATAGGTAATTTGAAGCTTGGTCCAAAACAAACACACATCTAGCATAACGAGGTCAAACATCATCCAAACTAGACCAAACCAAAAACATAAGCATGTCCCATGTTATAAAAGCACATCAAGAAATTAGATTAAGGTTTCAATCATATCATTACGATAAGCTAGAAAGATCAAACAAAAGCTAAGTCAGGGGTCTTATAGTTATATGTCAAGAAAAAGGGAAACCACTACCCCTTCCAGTGTTGAATTCCTTCTTGGGACCAAAAGAGGCTTTGCATCCCACTTTTCCTAAAAATCCTATCAACTAAGCCTTGCAAGCGAAGGGATCTACCCAACTAATGTATAATTGGACCCACAAATGTGGATATGCCGTGCACGGTAGTAGGGATCAGTAGCCAAAAATGTCACCCACCTATCTTCTAAGGGGGATGTTGGATAAGAACATGAAATTACATAAGGAATAATGTTTGAGTAAGACTATAATTACAATAGTAATCATGGTTGAGTAACCCCAAGAAAGGTAGGATACATCACAACCTGAACCCATCCCAACATAACTAGTTAGGACTCTGGAAAAAAAGTTGGTAGTGAAAGATACCCCTACAAGAAACCCTACATAAGTACAACTAGGAAACAAAGCTTGAGGTAAATTGTGAAGGAGAAAACCATTCCTAAAAGAAGTTGTAGAAGATAAAATGAGTCACACAACTCTTCTAGAATCAAGAGAATGAAACCAGGGAATATAGTACACAGACCAAGCAGTCACACAAATATCTTCACCTAAAGGTGGAGTAAGAACATGGTCAAACACTATAAAACACTAAACAAATAAAGCTCTTAACATTCTTTTGATGCATTGATTCTATTTATTATCTTGAGGACAAGATAGATTCTATGTTTGGGAGTTTGATACCATCCAATTTTGTAGATGATTTATGCCTAATTTTTGCCCTAAATTTTCTTCTCTAGTAGTACTTGTTTTAATTATCTCACAATTTTGTTATTGTTCACCTTTTTTTTGCTTTAGTTAGATAGGAATCATCAACTGATGGCCTTAACAAAATATATCTACTTAACACAGGCCCTCCATTGGTTTCCACAAACCGATGCCACTCTCAAACCCACTTTCAAGGAGGGTAGCTTCTCAATCGATTTGGAGAACTACCAACATGACCACCCATCAGTTTCCACAACCAAAGGTTAGAGTGATGAGGCCTTTTGATGGTTTTACAACTCTATGACCCAAAGGTGGGTGGCATCTACATATTAATATATCTACATAGCTCTCTCCTCTGATGGTACACCTACTTGCCCCTACCGATAGAAAGGGGGCGCATGCCCATCAACCAACGACAAGCATAGCAACGAACTTGGTGGTTCGATCAAAAATCATCAACCAATGATGCACCTGCTTGCCTTATCTTACGATGGTCCAACAACACCCTTCAATCGAAGATTGCACACACATGATCATGTTGACCAATTGTTCACCAACACCATTTCCTCTACTGATGGCAACACTACACACATCAGTCATGGGATTAGTTAGACATGTGTCCGGAGGCATGTTCTGAGAAGACATGGGGTGAAAGCGAATCCCACCTAGGAGTGCCTTGATCCCCACACCAGACTCTATCTCCAAAGAGGGTTTCACCATCATGGGGTTGAAGATGAAGTGATGCATCAAAACTGAATCACCATCAACCTTCCCCACACCTATCAGTTCACCACTTCCAAGGATGGGAGACCAAGATCTAGTGACACCTCACCACCCTTGCTCAGGACCTGAAGCCTTCTTTTAAAGGACCAAGAAGTTGACTCCATTGTCCTCATGACATTGCTAAAGTTGGAGAAGAAGAAGGTCTCCATCAACCTTGATTCAAATTGAGTCGTCATTTGGTGTATCTCACTCCTTCTTTTCTGTTCTGATTTCTTCCTTTGATCCATCTATCACCATGTATCTCCACATTTTTAAATTTGAGATGTCACTCTTGACCATGAGTGATTGATCCATTTAACTTGGGTTTGGTGTAGCCACTAAGTGTGATAACATGTTACTCTAAACAAGATTACTCAAAACATAAAACACAATCAATCACCAATTAACCACATACCCAAAAATATGTGTAAATTATAATCGATTTCAACGTCAGCACTTGCTCATAAACATTTGCATAAGAGCCCAACATCTTTCTTTTATCCATACTTTGCCAAAAATTTGATACAAATTGTTCTATCACCTTAGCTACAACATATATACATAGGAGAACAACATTTGTATATGCCACACAATAAACATTAACATGCTAAAGAAATTCTGATTCATTTGAAACACCATATACAAACTTTTCCTGCCCAAACCTGAGAGTACATGGTTGACTCTAGGACACACTAGACATCTAATCAACTTTCTCACAGATTCATTACTATAGCTCCTCTTTGCTGCCACATGCTTGTTTTTATCACTTCCAATTACCAAAAATGATGCGGTGAACCACAATGGTGAGACCCATGTCCCAATAAGAGATCTAACCTCCAACAATGCTTATTAATTGCAACACTTTAAATAGTAGATAACTAAGCAGTTGGAGTATTTAATAATCAATTGAACAGATTGAACAGTTCAAGTATACTAAACAGATTAAGAAAATCATCTTAGCAACAAGTATGATCATAAATGCATATATAGATAACAAATAAATCCATTTCTATAGATAGATACCACTCAAATATCATCAAATTGCATCTAATAACAACCATTATCATTAATATAACTATCATCACATTCCTTGCTAACAGTACAAGCAATCTAGTAGCATAAGCATCCCTGATATCATGAATATGTCTGGTAACATAACATGGCTATCAATATTGGCATCTCAAATAAAGTGAACAGATCTATATCGTAAGTAGAACTAACATCATAGCACAATTACTGCATCGGCATGATTAGAAGTTTAAACATTTATAATTATATAGGCATGGCTGGCAATACTAAACATAGCTAGCAGAATCATCTTAGCCATCAATGTCAGTATATTTGACAACATAAGCAAGTTTACAACATGAGCATAACTACAACATAAGCATATCTATTATGTCTTATTGTACTAAACATGATCTCAATGAAAGAAAGCAAACAAGGGTTATCATCCAATATGAAGCATTGTGTATAACCCTAAACAAATATGCTACATGGCTATCTTACATCTTTCATTATGCCCTAGGGAATTTGAATCGTACCATCCAAAGTCCAACCGACCCCTACGAAGGGCTATTTGGTTCCGTACAAGATCTAGGAGTGTCAGTATCCTAAGATCTCTTCCCCTCGGTCATTACGAGTAAAGAGGCAGTGAGATATCAGTCAAATATGCCACCACAGTGACATATAGTCCATCTGCTAACCACTAGTCTGCCCTTGGTACAGGTCACGACACTAGAAACCAGGGTATACAAAACCCTCTAATATGAGGTACAACTACATTTGTCCTCAATCACATCAGATGTATGAGGCATGACCATATCCAACCTTCACAACCTACATTGTGGATGACAAGGATATATCCTCAACTTGCCACCTCCACGTACTCAATAGTATGTGCTCCGAGTTTCCCTTAGGAATACTCATTTCACCATACAGCAAGTTCTGACATTGAAGATGGATCTACGGCACATGGCACTACATGATTAGAGTTGCACTTGATTAGTTATGCCAATTGGGTGAATTAAGGTTGCATCAAGCAAGTGGACATACAAACCCTAATTCACTTCTAGCAAGTGTATAAATATCACAACTTTTAAAAGATAGAAAATGCATGGAACATAATTTCTCATCTCATCATCACATGGTACTATTCCCTTGACATTCATGAGACCACACTAGTCATCATACTATCACAAGATATAAATCCTTTTCACTATATCACAGGGTATCCCCTTATCAACACAAGAGGATTACACCTCATTCAGGGATCAACCATGCCCAAAGGTCATTAAGGCCATCATACTATCACATGATATAAATCCTTTTCACAATATCACATGGTATCAACCCTTAACAACACAAGAGGATTACACCTCATTCAGGGCTCAACCATGCCCAAAGGTCATTAAGACCATCATACTATTCCTTGCAAGATCATCATTGTCTTTCCATGCCTTATAACAAGGCTCAACAACATCACTTACATATAATACACCAGATCAACACAATATTGCATTAATGGGCTAGGAGGTATTCATAAACAATCATATCAGGGTTATAATAACATTAAGAACATTCCTTTATTACATCAACATGCAAGGAATCTAGATATGATTAACCCTCATCATATTCATAATGCACATGTTTAGTATAAGAAAGTCTCAACCATGTGGCTATATTAACCACCAATTAACACATTAAGGTTATGATCATATTAAGGAGGTTATTTCACCACCATGCCATCATATAAGAAGGTTAAACATGAATACTCATCTTTATCTATTTGCATTAGAGTTAGGTTCAACAAGATAAATTATATTAATGTTACTAATCAACACTCATACCAAAATCCTAACTCACAACATCCGCATTAGATCATGGATGCATAAGGTGAAGCAACACCATCACATTCCATACCATTCTCAAATATGAACCCACACATAAATAAAGGTGTGACCATCAGGTTATAGAATACTAGGATTTCAACAACAATAAGAGAGTACTCCATGATTGTATTAATCATTCAAGGACTATTCATATATCCAATTACCATCATTTAGTTATATTAAATCTAGGTATAACAAGCTATACCTCATTAGGGTTACATATCAACACAATATGGTTATCATCCCTTCTATTCATATGAGTGAATAAGACTACCTTATTAATGGTAACCCTCCATTTGTTCCATCATCATTCAACCCATATCACTATACCACAATGTTACCCAGAACCATTGGATGTTTAAAAGGTAAGAGCATTGGTTGTTTACATAAGTAAACATCTTGGATAAACCACCTATGAAGTCCTCGATTTGTGCTCAGTCACCATCTAACCCTATACATCCTTGATTAACAATACAAAAAAGTTCCATTTAGAGTAGGATAAAACCCACAATTGGTTGTTCATTTAAAACAAGCCATCCATTGTCAACAAGTAAGATCCTTAAGTTGATCATATAAAGGAAACCATCTAAATCACATTATTAGGACCAACATATTACATTAGCCATCATTCCATTTTATTGGAGGAATAAACATTAGATCTTGACCATTGGGTCAAGTTCATATGTTAAAACCATCAATTACAGCATAGGTCCGACCATTGCATCCAATGACTAAAGAAAACATTGGTCTAAGGCTTAATTGATGCTACAACTATATGATTAACTCACAATAGGTTTTTTAGACCTGATCCACCATCATTAGTGACCATTAAGTCACCATAGGTTGTTAGATCAGCACTGTATTCATTAATCAACATCAAATATCAAACTAATATCACCATTGATTGATAGCATCATTAGGGTACTTAGTTGTTAATTACTAGGATTCTAATTTGGCTAACACCTGACCTAAGGTGTGGGCTCCGATCTCCAAACCACGAATTAATCTCGATTTAAACATGTGCGGAAGCATTCGGTAAACAGCGGAAGACCAAAAATCACGAGAAATTAAAACTTTTTGAGACAAGAGCTTGAAACCTCAAACCTTTTCCATAGAAAAAGGATTTAACTGTTTACATCACTGACAATTACTTCTTGAGTAATTATATACAACATGATACAAAACTTCTCAAGAATTCATACTCAAAACACTCCAGGACCTGAGAGTACAGAGGACACATAAGACTGACTCTATACTACACCATGAAGCAGGCTAGATCTCCACCTGAGATAACTACTGCTCCTGATGCTGCTGGGATTGGTCACCTGAGTTCTTGTTCCTCCGTCTTCAACGACCACCTAAAAAGTAGAAGTCTACGGGGTGAGACAATTATACATAATTGCCCCAGCGAGAGTTATAACTCTCCACTAGAAGCTTTATAAGCAAAGTAGGGAATAACTAAAGCAATAATAGCCTTCAAGATATTCACTAGCAGTTTAATGATAAGCAGAGTTCAATTAATATCAAAATATGAGAACCTCTATGCTGTTTAAAGTAACATCAATCAAATAACTCGTAGATAACTCTAACAGATATACTACGTTGTTGATTATGTTTTTAAGGGAGTGCAGGGATGCATCTCACCTCTTCGACTGTGCGGTGGGGAATGATGGACTACATGAATCTACATCAACTTCTCTCACCATTTCTCTTTTAGTGAAGGAATGACGGACTACACGAATCTACATCAATTCCTCTCACTAATTCTCTTAATCAGTTAGGTACATTCAGTATTCTTAACATCTTACAATAACACAGCTATATATGAGAATACTTAAAATGTAGCAGGCCTAACTTTTCACAATCATCAGTTATTTCATCTCAAGTCATCTGTCAAGCATGACTTTGATAACATTTATGGCTCTTACAGCCCATAAATTACAAAAGATGTCACTCACAGTGCATCAACAAGGGTTACTATTCATAAAGCTTAAGACATGCTTTCAATGAATATATCATGGCATTCCATACCTGGATATGCCCATTATCTTATAACAATATGCAAAGCTCATTAGTATAACATGGCATTCCCTACCTGGATATGCCTATCATCTCATAACAACCTGCATGGTTCATTCAACAGACAATAGTAAACAATTCAACAATTAAGGATGCATTCTCAATTATGGTTTCACATGAGATTACCCTCAACTAGGGATTCACATGGAATCACCCTCAACTAGGGATTCACAAGGAATCACCCTCAACTAGGGATTCACATGGAATCACCCTCAACTAGGGATTCACAAGGAATCACCCTCAACTAGGGATTCACAAGGAATCACCCTCAACTAGGGTTAAAAACCCAAAAGTCCTGACAATAGGGTTTATATACATGTCTAGGGTTTCATGATCTCTCTCTTCCTAAGGATCATACCCTTAAACACCACATGAATTATATTCAAATATGAATTCATGTTAACATCATCTCAAATTGATTAGGTCATATCAACCCTTCAATCAAGAGTATACAACTCTGCTTAACATAGTGTATCAGGTCATTGGTTCAGTAAGCAATTAGGGATTCATTCCTTAATTGGTACTAGTCCCTTAGATACTTATTAGGGTTTCAACCTTTGTACCTTATTTGTTTATCATTATTATTCACCATTGGGTCGATGGATCATTTATCATCTTGATTCTCAAGATATTCAATCACATTAGACCTCCTTTACATAAAGCACCCAAATGAATTAGAGTTTCCAATGTTGGTTCCTTCAACCATTGAATTCATGGAACCATTCATCAGTTGGACCTACCCTCATACTTCAATTGAGTTAAATAGGTCAACCTTCAACTGGTTTGACCCTTAGTTAACCCTCAACTGGTCATTAACTAGGGTTTTATTCAATTGAATTAGGGATTACTATTCATTTTTCATGTCTTCACCCTAAACTTAGGGTTTACTATTCACTCCATGGTGAATTGTACTCATTACATCATCATGTAAGAGAAACATCATCATTAAGGCTCTTACTTAGGATTAAGATCCATTAGATATCATAATTAGGGTTTCCATGACCTCACATAGGTGGGTCATTCCCTAATCATGCACATTCATATGTATATGAAGTATCTTACTAGAGTTTCCTCCTTAAAAGGGTACTTTCTCTCTCTAGGATACTTTCTCTCTCTAGAAATACTTCCTCTCTCCTCTCACTAGTAGATGGTGACAACACCACTCTAGATCAGGTTGAGATAAGTTTCCATTGGCTAGCATAAGCCGAAACATCAACATCATGTGATTAGGGTTTGCTTAGAACAAGGTTTTACCCTTTTAGACCCCTCAAGGGTATTTTGGTAATTTGCCACATGATCACCATCATGGGTTAACTTACTAATCACATAGTCCCTTAATGACCTAGGTTACCATTAGGGTTTAGATTGAATCACCATTGAACTGATTACATCATCAAATGGTTAAGTACAAACCATCACCAATCTCCAAACGGTTTCAACCTTCAAACGGTTTCAACCACCCAAACGGTCTTGAGACCGTTTGGAGGTGAAGACCGTTTGGAAGGGTTGACTTCCAAACCGTTTGGAGCTTCAATCGGTTTGAGGTCGTTTGGACCAATCGACCTTGAGGTCGTTTGAGCTCAAACGGTCTTGAGGTCGTTTGAGCCCAAACGGTCTTGAGACCGTTTGGCCCCAAATGGTCTTGAGACCGTTTGGTCTCAAACGGTCTTGAGACCGTTTGGACCCAAACGGTCTTGAGACCGTTTGGTCCAAATGGGCTCAAACCGTTTGGACCTCCAAAGGGGTTCAAAGGTCACCAAAGTTCAAGGATATGTATGTTGAAGCCCTCAATTGGCTAAAGCTATGCTAACCACTTATAAATTGAGCCAATTAGGGTTAGCCTTAACCACTTAGACATCAAATTGACACTCAATTGTAAACCAATTAGGGTTCAATCGTCCTCAATTAGGGTTTCAAGTGGATTGGTCATCAATGTTCAACAATGTGAATCAATTCAAGGTTGAACCTATCAATTGACCTCCAATTGGGCTCAAACTTGGCCCAAACGGTCTTGAGGTCGTTTGGACATCATCCAAACGGTCTTGAGACCGTTTGCCCAAAGTTTGACCAAAATCCAAGTCGTTTTGACTAAGGTTGAAATCCAATTAGGTCAAAATCAGCAATTTTCAACAATGCATCAATTTCCTACAATTGGACCCTCAAACCATTAGATTAACTCAACCCTAGACCTTCAAACGGTCTTGGGTTGTGCCCAAACGGTCTTGGGACCGTTTGGTGGAATCCCCAAACGGTCTTGAGACCGTTTGGGTCCTTCAACCCAAAACTCAACAAGATCTATACTTAGAAAACAGCAATTTGATTGTTTCACTAACCCACTGTAATTGGGCCCTCAATTGGTCAATTACCTTAACCCTAGACCTCCAAACGGTCTTGGGTTGACACCAAACGGTCTTGAGACCGTTTGGATGAGTTCCAAACGGTCTTGAGACCGTTTGCCCATCCATCCTTTGGACTTTAGTGAAAATTCATCAAGGTTTGATCTATTGAGTTGATCATCACATCAATACTTAATTGCAATATGATTTGGTGCCTTTGGACCTTCAATTGATCAACTATACTTGACCCCAGACCTCCAAACGGTCTTGGGGTGACCCCCAAACGGTCTTGAGACCGTTTGGGTGATTCCCAAACGGTCTGGAAACCGTTTGGGCTAAGCAACCCAAAATCTCAACTTAACACATTGGAGATTCAGCACTAATTTCAATTAGGGTTTGCCCTATTAATCATCCTTCAACTCATGACTCGTTTGGAATTAATCCATAAAATTTGGTGAGTCGTTAACTAACATCATTATGAACAGTAATCCCAAACGGTCAACGTTTAGTCAACCATCTTAAACGGTCTTGAGACCGTTTGCCCAAAAAGGGCAAATTAAACAGATTGCAAATCAGAATTTAATTCAATTCGTTTTGCTAATTGATTTGCTCATATCTCACGATTCCTTTGGAGTTAACCTCTCAAATTTTGTGGGTGATTAACCTACATAATTATGAACAAGATTCCCAAACGTTCTTCGCTTGGTCAACGGGACCAAACGGTCTTGAAGACCGTTTTCCCTCAAACGACCCTGAAACCGTTTGCCCACCAAACGGTTTGAAACCGTTTTGAGCAATAGGTGGAGGTCGTTTGATAAAGTGAAAATCTGTGGATAAGCATAGGAATTAACGCCCTTATCTTCCACCTTAAGAACAGTAGCAGTTCTTCATGATTTTGCTTGCAAGGATGCAAGGGAAGATAGGGAAGAAGAAGATCTATCAACTATATGCATAGAAAAGATGTATAATCGAAGCATAAAGTTTAGAGTTATAAAACCCGCCTAAAGCTTGCTCCTTGAGCTCCAAGCTTTCGAGTTCCAAGACTTTAATGGCTTCCTAGAAGCTCCACAGGTCGGCCAAGGTGAATCCTCCAAGGAAGGTTGAGAAGAGATGGCTAGAAAGATGGAGCTAAGTGAGCTAGCCATGAATTTGACCTTAAATCCGAGTTTCATCCAAGAATTGAGCAAAAAGGAAGGATCCAAACCTACCTTGCACTCCCTTGGTCGTCCTCCTGAGCTCCAGAGCTCTCCTTAGTAGGTTTGAGCAAGGGGAAAAGAAATGAAAGGGAGAGGATCGTTCCTTTGCTAAGTGAGGAAAGTTACATATATGCTTGGGTGAATTTTCAACATAAGGACATATGTTTTCCTCATTTCTCATCTAAGTACTCCCTTTCTTCCTTGCACGTCCCCACATCTTATTTCTAAGGACAAACTCCTTCTAAGTTCAAGAATTGAAGGCAAAGAGGATCAACCCATCACTAAAGCATACACATAAAAGGGCTATTATACATACACCTTGATTATTCCATCACAAAGGTGTTCTTTACTATATGATTATTCACTTGAAGTAACCTTTTCATCATTTCTCTTCTAAATGATGCCAAGAGCCATAAAAGATGTTTTAGATGATGTATTTTACAAGTTGCACCCCTCAAATTGGGTAAATTGCATTTTACACCAATTTAGGGTTTTCAAGTACAGGGGTTGCTTCCACAGCTGCACCTTGGTGCTCAAGCTTGGGAAATCCCTTAAACCTCATCATATTCATTCCTATGTTGTCTCCACATTAAAGGAACATATAAACATGTGAAATTTGCAGTTTAACCCCTCTGGTTGGGCAAATTGCACATAGGTCCCCATATTGCAACCAATCACTTCAACATTGGTTTATAAGGGACAGAAAGGGAAACTTATGTTCCATAAAAGCTTTAATTACATACCAAAGGATAATTACAAACTTTTAATTTCATATTTAGGCAAAACACCTAGGGTTAGTTTATAACCCAGGTCAGGGGTGTTACATAAGGGGTGAATGTCAGTTGACTCTTGGTCACCATCATCATTTGTCATGAAGGCGACACCATCAATTGTTGCAATGGTACCATCATTGGGTCATGTGTTTATAGAAGAAATCAGCTTTAAACCCTATAATTGACGACCATTGGTTGATGGGTGCTTAGCACCATAGATTGTCAAACCAACCTAATCCAAGTCATATTATACCTTAGAAATAACGTACACATGATCAAAGGTTCATCTAGACTGAAATCAGAATAGGAAACTTTATAAAAATCGAAATCCAAGTCAATCATAGCTTTTTAGTGTGTGAATCATCATTTAAAAGCAAGAACATGAGCTAGAAATCTTATGGTAAGAAATAAATGTGGAGCAAGTTATAAAACTTGCCACTAATTAGAAGATAAACTTCCAAATAGAAGAAAACATCAGCAAGTAGGATAGGAAATCCAAGCATAAGGTGTGAACTCGTCCATCTAACACCTTTCTTCATTACATGAGCAAACCCTAAGCATAAGGAGCAAGAAAGGTAGGGTTTTAGAGCTTTAGAGCAATTTCCACCATGGAACAAAAAAGTTCCAACTTGGAGAAAGATAGGAGTAAGGATAAAAAAGAAATAAATGGAGGAAAGAATGTGATTCTTACTCTTTTAGGTCAAGATCACTAGAAGGAAGCTTTTTAAACCCTAAAAGTAAGTCAATTGCAACCCTAGATTCTTTTTCCAAGAAGATCCCCTCTTTCTTCTTCCTTGGATAGAAAATTTGCAGAAGCATAGAGGGAGAACGAGGTTTGTAGAAGGAGGGAAATGGTGGAGAGAAAATGGCTCGCTTGGGTGCGTAGGGATAAGTATATGAAACTTTAAGATAAAGAAAAAGAAAAAGTTAGAGTTCTAGTATCTTTCCAAGTGTCCATGGCCTTAAAATATTAAGAATATACAAGCACACATAAGAAGCTCCCCCACCATCCATATAGACCTGATTAGATTTCCTTTTTCGAATTTCCAATCCAATCAAATAATTTATTAGTTGATAGCTACTAAAGGTAGCTCATCCATGAAGGGGTAAACCCTAAAATACCCTTGAGAAAAATACCTTCAAACCAAGGTTTAAATAGGTGCGCCATGGCTCAAAAATCCCAATAATGATGAGAGAATATCAAGGGAACATAGTGCAAGTGATAAATTGCAATGAAAATCTCTCAATTGGGTAAATTGTAGAAAAGTCCAAAATGTGCATAAAATTGCATAACTTGTTCAAACATTGTCCAAATTGGACCAAATTTGAAAATTAAGCTTATATTATGATTTCAAAGCATATAAAAAGGTTATATTATGGTTATAATAATTAAATTATGATAATGAAGTTTATTCAACTCATTAAGCAAGTTTAGGGGCCTTACACTAAGGCCCTTCCAACATGTAAATGCTTATATCCATTGAATGTATATACTCTTAGAAAATATTATCTCGATACTCTTGTTCTTAATGCTTGGATTCCATGAATAGATACCATCTTGTGTTGTTTGATTGTTAATACCTAGAGGAAGTATTATTAACTCATATATGAGAGTTATGGAGTTACATGTCTACATGATGATATTGAAATTCTTAAGCTATTGATCATATGGTTTTATGTTTATAGTTTGTTTGACATCTTGAGAGAGAGAACCTTATAATCTAGATCTATCCTAAGACTAGGTAAGGAGGTAATAGACATGTATGATCATTTCTTGTAATCTTGCTAAGGGTATAAGAGTGGTACATTTTTTGCATGTTGGTGAGAGATCCTATATGGTGAAACTCAATCCAAGTTTCCCATCCATATTATATTATCTTGTTTTAAACATACTTTTTTTAAGCTTAGTATCTTGTTTTTCTATACTTATTTGTTAACTTTATTGTTAAAACACCCCCATTCTGTAGGGAATACTTATTGACCTTTCGGTTGGTGTAAGTAAGCCAAAATTCTCGATTCTTAACACATACCACCCTTATCTCTGTGTTTGACCACTATTTACTACATCAAACCCCATTATTATTATTGGAGGGGGCCTAAGTATTGGGTATAAATTCAAAGTTTGATCCTTAGGATTTGCCTTAATTTAGGGTGCATGATTTGGGTAGATCACTGACACATATCAGAAAGTCGATATGCATAAATAAAGGCATCACTACACAGCAAAATGTGCAATATTCACTACATTAAGCTAAAAATGCTAATCTAGAAACCCACTCTAATATCCAAGAAGATGCTTAGATGATAGAAGACAACAAATTGCATGGAAAATATGAAAATCTTCCTCTCTTTCTATTGTCCATCTTGTTCTCTCTCCTCACTTCAACTACTATTATCTCCTATATTTCTTATTTATATCTCCCCCTCACACCAACCACAAAGAACAATGTAGTGGGTGGGTTGGATAATGATAAATAAGAGACTACACAACAATATAACTTGCAATAAAGAAACACAATACCACCATTCCATAGAAGACTGATCACCAATGATAGTAGGTATGTCACAAGGGCCTTAGACTATGCTTGGCATGGTGGATTTCTTTCCTTTCCCCTTTCTTTCTTTAGTTCGTCCTAGGGTTGTTTGTCCTATTTCTTGAGCTCTATTATGACCATGGTTTTCTTCTCTTGTAAGGTGATCCTTTGGTCATAGAAGTGCACCATGTTTGGAGTTCTTCATCTCTCTGGAATATCTTGAACTTGCGAGTTTGGGTTCACTCCAAATCAGGCAGGTTATACAACTTTTTCCCCATCTATTATTTGCATCTTAACCCTGATCATAGTTGTTGTTCTATACCTTAAAATTGTGTTATTTATAGTATAGAAAGTGATAATGCCTTATGGTTTAGATTTTGTAACATTATCAAGAAGATTATTCTTTCTCATAAACCCTAAATCTTCATAACCAATTTTTGTGGTGGTTGAAATATTGATGTATTTCTTTGGAATGTTACCTCTGGAACTATATAGTTTTATATATGGTCCATTTACCATGAATAATATGAGGCTTTGAATATGTTAATATGCATAAGAATCTTGATTTTTCTCTTTCTAAACATGGTTCTTTTAGTAACCTTCTATGACCCATAAGTTAGGGCTTGATGAACAACTTGTATGAAGAGTTCTTCATGTTGACGCCTAGTATTCCTGGTCAGATCATATGTTTTGACCATACTGAAATTGTTTTGGTGTTGGGCATATAGATTACCTATAGTTGAGACAACCTTTGAACTTGTCTTTCAGTCGACAACATAGAGGGTGGGTGTTGCGACCGCAAAAAACCTAACTCTAAGGGAGGGTCACTACAAATATGTTGGTCGTAATGTGGCATTGCTGCTTGGTCTCTTGACTTTATTGATTAATGTTATTGTTAAAATGGTTAAGCATGTAGGTTGTAACACTGATTAGGATCCTTTAGCGGTCAAAACATGTTTCTTCAGGTGACTTAGATGCTACACATGTACTAGTTACGATCGTAACACACTATAGTTGAATAGCCAACACACCTTGGTGAGTAGCGGGCGCAACGCCTCGCCTGGGTGTCACCTTGTGTCACATCCGCAACACCTACAAGAATTATAGTCACAACTCTTTATTGAGGGTCAAGGTCGACACATACATACATGCACCTGGTCACTACATAGTATAGGTTTCTACATACACTACTCTAATTATCGTAATACATGAATAACAAACTACACATGATGAGGTAGTTATGGATGCTTAGTCATCAGTAATAGTGCTTAACCATAGTGCTCTGCAAACATGTGGGAGGTGAATGAATTTGGGTTTAGTGGTTGATTAATGTTATGAAACCTTATTTGGCTATATATGAACACTAACCCTAATTTTGTGATAACGAGAAGTATGTGCTCACTCTAATTGAAGATTATTATTATACAAAAGTGTATTTATCTCTCCTGATTATATAACCTAACCTTGTAGGTGAGATGAATATCATATCTATGTGAATGCTATTATGATCCTTGATACGTACCGTTCGAACACAATGTCATTAACTAAATGAAAGCGATCATTAGCAGTGAATTACTGAAAATCACTAAAAAATAAAACCTTTTACAAAGAGATCCAACAAATGAAAACTCTTTCCAAAAAGAACCAGAGTAATTCAATTACATTCTAGTTTGCAAGTAAATATATTACATCATCTCATCTCAAGGATTACAACACCTACTGCTCTGTTAAGCTATACACAGGCAACATAAGAACCTTGAGGCATCAAGCCAAAAACTCAGATCGATTCATTAAAACTAACCACTCGCTCTGAGGACCTGAGAGTACAAAGATGACACATAGGACTCTATGTACACATATACAAGACATGACAACTAGACTCTCCACCTGAGATGTCATTGTTTCCCCTGTTGTTGTTTTCCTTCCCCTGCTACGTGATCTCTATTTCCTCGTCCGCTTCCACCTAAAAATGTGGATCCCACGGGGGTGAGACAATTGTAAATTGCCCCAGCGAGAGATATAACTCTCCGACAAAAACATTATTATTGCAGTTTAATAGATTAAAACTGAGCAGAAGATAAGCAATTTAGAGCATTCTCACCTTTTAAAGTATTGTAATCTATCTATAATAGAATAGTAAATCATCTATTCACTTTATGAGAAATATGAAGGACATGTACAATATTTACTCATCATTTCATATTGGCATCTCCAGCTTATTCTGTGATACTTATTATCATGGTATGTTACTCATGAAGTATTCTCATTTCTGTCTATTGATCTTAGCCCATATGTTTGTCAAAGATTGAATTGTATCAATCATGTAAGTATGTATCATCATATTCTATTTAGGCATTGGACTATGCCAATCCTCTGCAACCATTCTAGGCATTGGACTATGCCAATCCTCTTTAGCCATTCTAAGAATTGGACTATGCCAATCCTCTGTAATCATTCTAGGCATTGGACTATGCCAAACCTGTGTAATCATTCTAGGTATTGGACTATGCCAAACCTATGTAATCATTCCAAGTATTGGACTATGCCAATCATGTGCAATCATTCTAGGTATTGGACTATGCCAATCCTGTGCAATCATTCCAGGTATTGGACTGTGTCAATCATGTGCAACCATTCTAGTCATTGGACTTATATCATTCCTGTGTAACCATTCCAGGTATTGGGTTATGTCCAATCTTGTGACATCATTCCAGGTATTGGGTTATGTCCAATCCTGTGACATTATTCCAGGTATTGGGTTATGTCCAATCTTGTGACATGATTCCAGGTATTGGGTTATGTCCAATCCTGTGACATTATTCCAGGTATTGGGTTATGTCAATCCTGTAACATTATTATAGGTATTGGGTTATGTCCAATCCTGTGACATTATTCCAGGTATTGGGTTATGTCCAATCCTATGACATAATTCCAAGTATTGGGTTATGTCCAATCCTGTGATATTATTCCAGGTATTGAACTATGTCAATCCTATGATATTATTCCAGGAATTGGGTTATGCCCAATCCTGTGACATTATTCCAGGTATTGAACTATGTCAATCCTGTGATATTATTCCAGGTATTGAACTATGTCAATCCTGTGACATTATTCCAGGTATTGGGTTATGTCCAATCCTGTGACATTATTCCAGGTATTGAACTATGTCAATCCTGTGATTGCATCACTGATTTCCACATCATTGTTACTAGGCATCACCCTGACCAAGCCATCATATTCATTCACCTTCTCTATATAATACAAGAGTTCCTCATATCTTCTTTAATGCACAATTAAAATAATATAGCCCTTATTTGGCTATAAGCATAAAGCATGTATGATCAAGATTTGATTGTTATTATTATCCCCATTTATTATTATTAACTAAGTTTTCCATTAATTTGTTTGGAACATTTATTTCTTACAAGAACTCTTATAACCATCTTTTTACTTCTTACTAAATAACATGTATTATCATAGCTCACAAGACCCATTAAACATCATGTCACCTCTCACTAGGCAACAAATCACATGATGGCTCACAAGGCCCAATAAACATCTTGTTACCTTTCACTAGGCAACGAATCACATGATGGCTCATAAAGCCCATTAAACTTTTACAAAAGGAAGAACATCATACCTCATTTCTGGCTATGGTCATCATCTTATGATACATATACGATAATATTTATATCAATTGCATATCATTATTATGCAAAACAAGGGTAATTCTACTATCCCATCATTTGAATTAGGGTTTCCCATCTTATATCAATTAGGGTTTCTCATAACATTACCCTATATTAGGGTTTCTCATGGCATCACTCTGTATTAGGGTTTCACATAGCATCACTCTGTGTTAGGTTTTCACATAGCATCACCCTGTATTAGGGTTTCACATCACATCACTTTGTATTAGGGTTTCACATAGCATCTCCCTATGTTAGGGTTTCACATAGCATCACCCTGTATTAGGGATTCACATCACATCACCCTGTGTTAGGGTTTTACACCTCATCACCTTGAATTAAGGTTTCTTATATCATTTCCTCAAATTAGGGTTTTATATAGCTTAACCCGAAATTAGGGTTTTCATGAAGCATTCTCTTAAATTAGGTTTTTCCATTAAAATAGCCTGAATTAGGGTTTCTCATATCATCACCCTAAATTAGGGTTACACCATCACCCTATATTAGGGTTTCACCTAACTTTACCCTATTTTAGGGTTAAATCTCATCAACTTTCTCGATTAGGGTTTCATGATCTCATTATCATGGATTAAACCCTAATTACATATTTTATTCATATTGAAAGTATTGAAGATCAATCATCACATGATTATTATTCATATATGAGTTTCTCTCTCTCTCATCCATTCTAGGATGTTGAACACTCCAAACTTGATTAGATTAGGTTGACTTGAATGAAGGGTTGGCATAGTGTATTGAGATATTACTTTCATAGGCATCAAAGGTTATTCAATTTAAATGTACTAATCACCAAGTTCTTTAGGGATTCAACCATTGTACTTATCTTGGATAATCATCATTATCAATCATGTAATCAATTGATCTTTTATAACCTTGAGCCTTCAAACGGTCTTGAGGTATTAAACCCTCAAACGGTCTTGAGGTATTAGACCCTCAAACGGTCTTGAAGTATTAGACCCTTAAACGGTCTTGAAGTATTAGACCTCCAAACGATGAAGTATTAGACCCTTAAACGGTCTAAGACCATTTAGACTTCCAAACGGTCTAGGTCTCAACCTTCAAACGGTCAACCAACCTCAAATGGTCAATGCTTTCAATCGGTCTTAAGTCAATTATACAATATTGAAACCGATTTGGCAAAAACATATTGAAACCGAATGGACCTCCAAACGGTTTGAGACCGTTTGATCCCAAATGGTTTCAAGACCATTCAGACTCAAATAGTCTCAAGACCGTTTGGTCCAAATCATCTTGAAACCAAATGGATCACTAAGGTTCCCTTTAATCAATTCAATTAGGGTTTGCTTTATCGAATCACACATCAATTAAACTATTGAAAGTACATCCAACTATAACCCTTGGATCTTCAATCATCCAATCATACTCAACCATAGACCTCCAAACAGTCTTGAGACCGTTTGAGTTAATCAACCTCAAAAATTGATTCCATCAACTAAGGTTTCAACACTTCAACCCGATTAGGTTTTGCAATTGGTAGGTCTTCCATATTTGGAACCTTCAAGATCAGATTAATTGAATCCCATGGATCAACATCCCACATTACCATCACTTGGACTCCAAATGGTTTGAGACCGTTTGATCCCAAATGGTCTTGAGATCGTTTGATCCCAAACAGTCTTGAGACCGTTTGGTTTCAAACGATCTTGAGACCGTTTGGTCTCAAGTCATTGAAACCGTTTGCTTTAGATATTATTGAGGTGTGTCCTTAGGATGATGTCATCATCATCATGCTACGATCCTTCAATATTTGTTGTAATTCTCATGGTGGTTCCATTGATTTGATCAAACGAATTTCAAGAAGAACAAAATGATCAACAAAAAAATGAAGAATTGAATACAATAATAACATTAAGGGTTCAAGTTATATAACCTGCCTTCAAAGTTGAAACCAAGCTTCAAGATTCACGGCCCTAATGGTGTTTGAAGCTTTCTCACTCCACAAGGTCTGTTCCTCAATCTTTTGAGTGAAAAGGATTGGCTAGGATTGATGATTGATTGGAGAAAAGAAGAAATTAAGCATTGATTTGTGATTTCTACCATGAATTCGAGGTTGAAGATGATTAATGAGCTTACCTAGAGGTTTGAGTTCATTCCCCTACTTCTCCTAAGTTCCCTTGTTCTTTTCCAAAGCAAGGAAGGAAGAAAATCTGAAAAAGAGTCTTTGGTTGAGTGGGAAATGAAGTGTTTATAAAGGAATTTCAAGGAGAGAGAATGTTGAAAAGAATTCCTTCAACTCCCCAAATTATGCCACATATTCCCCTCACTCCCTTGTATATGAAGGCACCTTACTTTTCCATTAATTCCTCTTCATTATCCATGAATTAAATGAAAACAAATTAAGCACCTTAATTCATATAATACTAATATCCCATATTTAGTGGATATTACTTTTTAGTTAACTAATGTGAGTGGGCTCTCCACTCACTTGAGATATTTTCGGTGCCATTTCAAAGAACAAGGACGTACACACTTATGCAAATTCATCCTTCACAATTTGATTGAAGGGCACTTCCATTAATATATTTATTTTTGAATTAAATTGAATTAGGGTTCCAATTATGCTTAAATCTTGATTATTTTAATATCAAGATTCTTTTTTCTTCCAAAGTGATTCAAATGAGACGTACCTCTCATTTTATTTTCTCTACATGATGCAAAGAAACATTAGAGACTCTCTATAAGTGATATTTTGCATATTGAACCCTAGATTTTGGGTAAATTGTACATTACACCAAAACTAGGTTTTAATGTACAAACATTGCTCAACAAGCTCTTTCTTGGTACTCAGGCTTCCACAAGCCATACCTCTGCATAATTTTCATTCTTATGATTCCTCAACACTTGAGTAACATTTTATCATGTAACATTTGCAAGTTAACCCCTCAACTTGGGTAATTTGCACTTTAGTCCAAAACAAGTAAAGTATTATTTCACCATTATTCAAAAAGGACTAGAATTGAAATATAAGTTCCTCTTGAGCCTTAATTACTTTTCAAAAGATAAGAGCAAGTATATAATCAACTTTATTAAGCAAAATATCTAGGATTAAGGCTTAAACCAGGTCAGGGATGTTACAATCCTTGTATAATATAAGGTGATAAATATGAGCATTGTTGAGATATTTGTAATATTAAATGTGGAGGATTTATGTGATTGGGTCTAATGACCTGACAAATGCCTTTTAGCACAGTCTGAGGAAGAATCCTATAGTGATTTGATTGGGGAATGGATATCCCATAGTGATGTAATATTTTTAATGACCTTGTAATGGAAATGATACAAGTGTGATGTGATGGTGAGATAAGTTCTCTCCTTGTATGTTTTGTATATTCTGGAATTGTATCCTACCCTTAGATTTTGTAGAATTTGTTAAGGGTATATACGTTGTAAGTTGTTTGATGTATTAAAAGATATCCAATTGGAATATCTAATCAAGTGAAACCCTAATCATGTAGTTTCCTTGTACCATAGATCTGTCTTCAGTGTTAATGTCAAGGTGGATGGCAAAATGAGTAACTCCTATGGGAAATTCAGAGTGCATAGTACTGAATATGCGGGGTGCAAGTTGAATTACCTCCTTGTATCCTTTAAACTATTGTTATAGTGATTTGATGCTTTTTTAAGAACAACCACAAGTGATCTTGTTCTCTAGTGTTGTGCCATGTACCAAGGCATACTAGTTCTTTTATAGAACCATAGCTTTGATTATGAGTTGTTGTCTGCATGACAATAGCTTTGACTATAAGTTGTTGTTTAGCAGTCTGACTAATATGTCTGCATTGCAAACTCGAACTGACCGAGTAGTACTGGTGATGATGATGGAGTCCATCTCTTTCATACATATTGTATGGTATCAATTTTGACTTAGTAATGGTCAGTTGTATTTGAGTGGTATGCATCAAATCCTCAGGGCATAATAATGAACATAGTTAAACAATCTGTGTAGTATATTTCTTAGGGTCAAATATGAATCAAATTGGATGACCCCATGCCTTATTTCTTATTTTTTTAGTTTATAATAGTTATACACATTCTTCATATTCCTTTAAAAGTATAAAATATTCTACTGCACAAGTAGTAACTACTTAAACTGCTTAACCAGTAAGTTCTTTACTTAATTGATATGCCATATTATTATTCTTATAATAGATGTTGGGGAAGAGTTATATCTCTTGTTGGGATGTTTGGTTTCACCCAGTGGGTTATCACATCTTTTAGGTGGTCGTGCACAAGGATGTAGAGGTCCTGCAGCCGGTGCTGAACATCAAGGAGAACAATAGTTGTCAGAAGGTTGGGTTAGCTACTAGTGTTTCCGTAGTACAGACCTATGTACCGTCCCTATACTCTCAGGTCTTTGGGGTGATTTTGTTGTTTTGTATATCGACACATATATTTTGACTTTATGCCATGAGTGTATAGAAATGACATGTATGATTCTAATCAGGTTGTAATATGTAGCAAGTGGTGGCTTGAGAGCCTTGAACATGAAATGTAATATCTTTCGGCATATATGAAATATACATGGCCTAAGTTTGGGGCTTGTTCATGTTGTGTAATCACTTGAGCAATTGCTTTACAAATGGTTTTAATTTACTCTATTTTGTGGTAATATGTTTGTTAGAGATAATTCTGCTCTTTGTTTTCAATAATCTAGCTTTGTGTGGATAAGGGCATCACACAAACCCAACTTAGGTGAACCTATGGGAGACCATGGATTTTGACCTAGTTTCACAGATCTAGAACCCACACAACCTTTTAAGAAAGACCAGTATTTGGAACTTCCTCAAAGAAGTTTATCTGCATCTTGAAATGTACACATCTTAATGAGTTCAAAAACATAAGAATACCGTGCTTTCATCACTTTATGAAATATTACAGATATTGTCCAACATGACCTTTGTCAAAAATCACACATAAATATAACCCTTAAAGTATGATACAACATATTTACAAATATAGGGACTGACTCTTGTACTGATACGAATCTTGAATCAGAAAGGACAGATTTAGTACATAATTGAGAACACAAATATGCAAATTTGTTTGCCTCCATTCTAAGGTTTTTTTTACAACAATCAAGATGATCTATTAACTAATCAAATGCCCGGTGATAACATTTAATATTGCAAGTATATTGAAGTTTCTTTCAGTAAGTAGTTATATGCAAAATAATATGTAGCTAGAATTAATAACAACAATAGGTGTTCTTGTTCACATTCAATGTCTGAGCCAAAATATGTATCATCGTGATCCATTTATATGCTCTAAAAAATGCACATGTCATTTAACATCTAAACAAGCCAAAGATCCATAAACATGACTATCACTAGAAAAACACCTAAATATAAAAATGAAACTGACCAATTAATCACAAACCCTACACAGTGTATCATGCATAACAAAAAAAAGACCTAACAACATCTTTTATGATAGTGGATAATGCAAAAAGATTGAAATGAAACTGCTTGTCAACATGATATTGTTGATTCCCCTTATTTTTTCATTAACTGTACTCAGACTGAAACCAACCTAACTACATAGCCTCTCTACTTTTCTTTAATAACACCCTCTTCATTGGGTCTACCATACTTGATATTTCCAGAAAACCAAACTCATCATTGATTCCAAGAGGTAGTGTGTCTTATATTATCTTTTGTACTTCTAGAATCTCATTCTTTATTGAACTGGGTTGCTTTGTTTCCAGACAAGCTTTCCTAGTTTCTTGGTACTCGTGGACAACTTCACCAATTCTTTATTCTAGTTGAGATGTTCCTGAGTCCCTTTTCCTTTTCCCTTCCTTGAATTTTAGTTGTTGGCTACACTTATTGATAGGTGTGTTGTTATCCTCTTCGACATTTATGGAATTCATAGTTTTTATGTGTGTTGCATCATCTCCACCTTAATAGATAAATGAAGTCCATGAATTGTGTCCGTCTAGATGTATGGATGCTTCCAAATCTTCACCAGGTGTACTGAGTTGTGAGTGTGGATAGCTGCAACGGGACTGACCACATTTTTACCAATTTCTAGAGTAATTGAGAAAAGAACTTCATAGTCTTCTTCGTATTCTAAACCTTGTCTTCTAAATTGAGATGCATAAGGATGTGTCTGCAATACATATTGAAAAAATTATGAACTTTTTTATATCTAATATTGTTTGTGTAATATTGAAAAAGAATAAAGTAAAACGTTCAAGTACTCAGTCCACTACTCATCAGATGCCTTCACTAATTTTGTAATCGGATCTAATACATGTCCACTCTAGTTCCTTTTTTTTGCAATCCACTCCTTATACTCCTTTCTTATAACATCCTATATATTTTAAATTTGTCCCTAGTGAGGTGAAGGCCAGTTTATTGATGGAAAGTTTCACCGATATCCTCCAATTCTTTTGAGGATAAAGTAAGTCTGCATTGATTTGCCTAATTGCACTTGTTCAACGCAAAACTTTTGAAAAATACCAAAAATTCACTGTCCATTTAACTTTATTATCTGTGTCCAATGTGACACAAGAAAAATTTGTAAGATAAAATATTAGTATGGTCGCAAGTTAGATGTATTTATAACTATTATATGACCAAGTCTTATAATTCCTAGCATTGATGTTTCTCAAATTTATTTCTCAAGTTTAAGTTCGTACCAAAGACATCTATAGTATAAGATCGTACCAAAGACATCTATATATATGATGCGTGTTTGAATATATGATGCGCATGAGCATACGTTGTTAAACTATTCAACATATTTGTATGTAGAAAAAGTATGGTTTACAAAATGCATAAGATCAACATTGTGAAATCACAATGTTTTTACAAAGAACCAAGCAAATATGGACGTAGGAAGTTCAAAATTTTAAAATAGTTGGCATACTCATGCATACATATCACATAGTCATGTGCTCGGATCGACAGACTGGTCCATTATTTTGATTTAAATATTAAGATACTAGACAAATATACAAGAATTGGCGGTGGAAGAGGATCAATATTTCACTAGAAAATGAAGATGAATATCAAGAAGAAGAGGGTAAAACTGCCTCAAAATTTAATTTCAGAAAGAGTCACCTTTGATGAAGATATTGCTTTGCACGGTTGTGGTTCAAACAACGCAGTTTGTTGGGTAATGAGAAAGTGGATTGAACCATAAAAAATGCAAATGCAAGATACAACCACTAGAACCCCTATACGTTTGTTGGGAGAAGGCTATGCACAACAAAATACCAAAGAGAACTTTACTCACTGGCCCGTGGTAGAAAGTAGCAAGCTTTCATTCGGGGCAGGCGCCAACAAGGAATGAGATACAATACATATAACAAATCTTATGAGGACATGAGACGTAAAAAAGCACGTCGGCTCTTGGAAAGACTTTAAAACTTTGTTATATGGGTCTACAAACTTTGTCACTTGTATCACATATCATGCTACAAGATGATACATATTATTGTTCACTTGGCCTACTTGCCACAGTCAGTTACATATGATATCTTGTTCACATACTTACAAACCATATATGTACACCGCCTTTGAATGGAATCATGTTTCGGTCAGTTTGTATCTATCTACTTACTCAATATCCATTATATCCATCATATTTATTTTTTCTTTTTCTTAGTTTGTACGTTTTAGTCAATGCATTACAAGTGTATGCTTCTGTTGAGGCTGAGCTGCAGGAAGAGCAGTAGTTGTTAAAGGTTGAATATATATGTTGTTGGTGTTTGTAGTTGTATTCCATGTGTTGTCTTTGTACTCTCAGGTCTTTGGACGTTTTGTAGACCTTATATATCTACACGAGGATTTGGTAAAAAAGAAATCATTTCATACAACTTACAACATAATTTATTCTTCTATTGAGTTTTTCATAAGGCTTTTTATAATAATTGCTCTATTGAATTTGTTGAATATAATATACAATTTGCTCGGAGCTTCAACCTTTACTAATTTCTCCCGAACACTGGCTCACGCTCTGTGCTGATTTGAGGGCCACGCTCTGTAGTACAAACCATTATTAATACGGAGCACTGAGTTCAGAAACCTCCAATTTGAGCGGAGCATTCTATCTGTTGTGATCTGATGGGGGGCTGCAGCCGCCGCTCATCTTCCTGGACGCCTATCCTATAGGAGGCCTCCTATAGAAAGATGGTAGGAGACCAATCAGAATTTTCTATAGCATTAAAAAATTCGTTTTAATATTGAAAAATTATTTTCTCTCTCCATTAAATTTTTTATAGGTTGGGTTTTTGGTGTTTTCATTGGTTGTCCTATACAAAAAGTATAGGAGGCCTCCTATACTACCGGTTTTGCATCTTCCTGGGTCTTTCGGGGCATCGTAATCGGTCGCTTTACTCTTTACGTCGACGTAAATCAGAGGATGTGTTTTTTCCGTCCCTAGGGGGCCGTTCGGGTCCTTACATTACAAATGCAGTAGTTTGCTGCGTCTCTTGCATCTGATTTTGGAAAGATCACCGCTAGGAGCTGTGAAAATCGTATTGGACAGCAGGCAACCGGCATGCAAAAAAATGTGACGACTGACTCACAGAGGCTGATGACAGGCTGCCGTGCGGTATTGTCTAGTCCCGTTGAACACAGCAGGATTCTGAAACTCGTCATTTAACGAAGACAAATACCGAATCAAATGCCGAAAATGATATTTAGGCCTAGTTTGGCCGCAGATTTCTTAAATCCTGATAATTTACATAGTTATCGAAGGCCCATCACGCTATAAGTGGGACTCGTAACTACCGTTCTGTAATGAGCGTTATGATAACGGCGGCCTTCTTCAGGCACGCCGAAATGAGGGGTATTGACAAAGTCCGTCTCCACTCTGTTTCATCTTTTTTCCCAGCAGATTCACTGTGATGTCCACAGGCTGTGTACGCTCATACGTCAATCCACCACAAAAATAATGACACCTACTACCAGATGACCGGGATTTACAATGCAAGCGGCCAAACTGGGCCTTAGCCTACTTCTTTGGTCTGCAACGTGGATATCGAAAAATACACATACGAGCTATTTAGGGTGGGTCCAAATCTTTTGCACCTAACTTCCGCCCCAACTTCTTTTCCACAACATCTAGTCCCTTGACTTGTGGGTCCTATGAAGAAGTGTATGGGCACATTGTCCCGGACACAGAGAATGTGAAGCCGTGTAGAGTCGTATTGTACTAGCGCAGACTCTGTCACGTTAGTGACCCCGAGTTGTATTGTATGCGTGCAGACTCTACTGGAAATAATGAATAAATTGGAAAAATGGGAGAGAGAGAAAGCATAAAATATTTTGGTGGCTAAGCTTGTCTCATACTTTGTATGTCTTACACTTGGGCTCAGCTATATCTAGCCATTATTTTATTTCTCTTATTTATAATAAAAGGAAGAAAACAACGCGTAGCTATAAAAGTCGATCTGAGATCCAACTAACTCCACTACACATGTGCACTATCTACCACTCTCCTTGTTCCATGCACACTACATGAAGCCTATGCAAATGCTAAAACAAAGTAAGACAAAAGCAATGTGATTTAAACAACATTCACCCTCCTAATCAGGTTGCTACTTGATGTGTTTAATTCCAAGTTTCTTACTCATCTCCAAGAACTTGAGTTGTCCAAGCGCTTTGGTGAGGATGCCCATCAACCGATCATCTGTGGCAACATGTTCCACCTCAATCTTCCCATCTTCTACACACTCCTGTATGAAGTGGTATCTTGTATCAATGTGTTTACTCATTTTCGTGATGAATCAGGTTCTTGCTAAGTGCAATAGACAATTTACTATCTACATTGAGTATCACTTCCCCATTGCCATGCATATTCACCTCTCTAAGAAGACACCTAAGCCAAATACCTTGACAAATAGCCGTACTAACTGCCATGTACTCAGCTTCACATGAAGATAATGTCACGACCTTCTACTTTTGTGATGCCTAGGTCATCGAATTTGAGGCAAGGAAGAATATGACTCCAGTAGTGCTCTTTTGGTCATCAACATCTCCATCCATGCCGCTATCACTATAGGCTACAAGGCTTGGTTCTTCCTTTCCCTTCTTCACATAACAACAACCAAAACGTACTGTACCCCGTACATATCTCAAAATTTGCTTCACAACAGCCAGCTCAGTGGGTGTCTCCATTTAACGGCTCACGATCCTAACTACATAGGCGATGTCTGACGTTATATTCATTAAGAACATACGCTCCCTACTTGTTGCAGTAGTAGCTTTTATCAACTGTGGGACTTGAACACGCCTTGCTCACACTACAAAAAATATTAGATTTCCTGGCATAATGACATGCTGTAAAAACTGCATAACTATGCAGGTATTGTATTTATTCGACATTTTTCAATATGCCAAAAAATGTCGTTGAAAAGCGCGCTGTCAAAAATTTGACGCCATATTAAGAGTTGTCGTAAATAGTATCAAAATCGGCATTATGCCCATGTCGGGGATAAATGGTTATCGTCGAAAAATGATGTCAAACCCGACATTCTAATATGTCGGAAATGTACTAAAGTGTCAACACGCATGAATACTCATGCAGGCATGAATGTCACATGTACATCGACAACTGGGAAAATATAGGTGTTGGTGGGCACACGAGTTTGAAAGGGTGGCATGTGTCAGGCGTGGGTTGGGCCAAGCAAACAATGCTAGTTTGGCGGAAATAGGAGCATCCTCCAGCAAGCCGTGTGCACAGGCCATAACAAAAGAATTTTACTTTATACACGCATATATATACATTATATATGCATATATATGTATATATATAGTGAATATATTGTATAGAACCACATTAGAATAACACAATAATAAACTTTTAAATACAAGATCATATATATAATTGATTGTATTCTGACACACAAAACTTGTCTAAACCATCATGTTCTTCACCATTACACATACATTACGTACAACTTACATGTGTTCATCATTTAATAGAAACACAACATTGTAGCTAAAATATACATAGAACCAATTAGTTTTAAATTAGCTGTCAAAACAACATTTAATTTAGATACAAGTTTGATGGAGCCATCAAGATCATCACTTTTTATCTTCAAAGGTTGGCTGATTAGCTTTATCTTGGCCGATTAGCTTTATCTCGTTACAATGGATGTATACATCTATCCTTTTATGTCTTCAAAATGAAAGGAAAATATGCAATACTACCACGGAACCCATCAACTTGCTTCCTAGGACGTAGTCGATCTGCTTCTTGGCGAACTCCATCAGCCGATGTGGCTCCACGGCCTGTGTCCCGCAGAAGACCTTCTGGTGGTTCTTGATCAGCATGTCGCCGTAGATGCTCAGTAGCAGCGACGTGCCAGTGACGTACTAGGTGTTGGCACCGTCTCGGAGATGGATCAAGCCTCGTGTGCATGGAGAAGTAATGGAGAACATCATTGAACCTCATGATGAATGACTCTAGTAGGAGTATTTAACAAAAAATTAGATTATTTTTCGAAAAATCAATGTCATCCATATTGTTGTAGTACCCGGAGTGAGGTTGACTTGGTGGAAAGGGTTGTCTGGAAAAATCGCACAGACGTAGTTGTCAGCCTGGTTCTTGAAGTTGTCCATGCCTTTCTCACCGGAGAAATGGAGCTATAGGAAGCAGATCGGGAGTCAGGCAACATGATCTTGCAATTCATTAGATTAATAAGACACTTAATTACATCCCCTGAATAGGCGACGCTCACCCCTGCAAGCAGGACTTGTGCTCTAGTGTACTTGAGATCCCAATTGAATTATGTGACACTGTTGTTGATGGCCTCCTCGGTGATATATAAGTGGTACTTGGGGTCCTTGGTAGCTATGTACACCCATGTAGCGGCCCACAAAAGCTCGTCCTGATCACATTAATTGTTAATTACCCAACATAATTAAACCATTATGACCATTCTATAGAAATCGGAGCAACGAAGGACATGAGAGTTATTGCATTACATGGTACCCGGAATAAGAACAATACAATGGGCACTCCCCATCGTAGGTTCCTTTGTGGGCGTCGGCAAACTCGAACAGCTGCACATAAAGCATAGCACCGTAAGCACAATATAATTCATTTACGAGTTTTCATTTTCTGATAAAATACTATCTGTATCTGCACTCCATGTGTTAGCATCGAATGCAAATGGAAATCATCTATTGATTCAAGACGGTACTCTCACCAGCTTGGCTTTGTTGAGTAGGCTGTGTGAATATGTTTTATCCTGGCCGCGGAACACGATGGCAGCGACAGCCATGGCAGCAGCCGTCTCGGCGGTGATCTCCGTCCCGTGTATCTTCTCGTTGATCCGGTACAGGTTAATGGGTGTGCACATGTTCTCTGACCGCGTCCAACACTGATGGTCTGCCAACTTCTCTGATCTAGCAATGCTCATTTTAGATTTTGGTTCAGGAGACCATTATCGCTAAGAGAGGTCGTATAACCTGAAGGAGAGAATACATCTTGCTGGCGATGTCTCAATTTTTTGAATTTCTTAAATCTGTTCTTAAGAATAATAATATGGTATGCAATCAGTTAGGCCAACTAATAAGATTAAAGATGAGCCAAAAACAACCGACAAAGTGCCGGCTTGCTGACGCTTACTTCTCGATCACCACATCTCTTGGTCTTGGTAATCTCCTCATACTTTTCGATGATCCCTTCTTTCACTTGTTTTGTACCTAAGAGAGAGCAAACCAGCAATAAAAATGCACCCCCTTTCATAGTTCATCGCAACATTGTCCCAAACAGCAGCCTCGCCCTGTTCTGCAGCAAATGACAATCAACAACCAGCAATAACGTACACAACTGAAGATATAAGTTGGTTGTTACTGAGGGTTTTCAATTAGCAAGCATCAAATTCTAACCATATCTATTGTTTCTACTTGCTATACCTTGAACCAACACATCTACGAGCAAGATTTGTGAACCAGAGACAGAGGTTGATCAGGAAAAACTTCCTACCAATCTATCCTCATGTCACATGTAATATATCACAAAGTTAGCAGTAACAACTAATTTATGGAACCATGCTTAAACACATATTAGAGACAAAACATTACATGAATGTACAAGTACCACGGCTTCAGAAGCCATCTGTAATAGATGAACAATACCATTTGACTTTTCCATTTGAATAAGTTGATCACTAATATGCATACCAATTACATGGGTGTCACCATATTGATGAGTTCATCTATAAAGAAATCTACAAAATCTGAAATGGATACAAATAATTAACCACTTAGCTATCTCAATATTACACTAATCATAAATCATCTGAATAGAAGTGACAATGAAATCCCCCTGGTCTAGGATAACAAAATAACGTGCAATCAAGATATTCCTCATGCGATTGAGAAATTCTATTTTCATAGGAAGCAAGAAGAAGTCACAAGAACTCATGAATATTTATTGTCAAACAAACCACCAATTGAGAAATTCTATTTTCATTGGAAGCAAGCAGAAGTCACATGTTTCATGTTTGGTTGAACCGAACAGAGCAAGTATTGTAGTATCAAATTCAAATGTTCCAATTTTTTGTAGTTGGTAAAAGATATCATGAATATTTATTGTCAAACAAATCACCAGTAGCTTGGCAAGTAACATAAACATTTTCATGATATACAGACCAAAAAGGGAGGAATAATGTATGTACTAACATATTTTTCTTATACTCTCATTGCCTTGGGCCTTCAAGTGTTCCCAAAGAAATTCTACCCTTGAGGAACAAAGAAATCAGTTATTGCACCATGAATAAGATCTGACCATGATGCCCAAAGGGTTGAGGAGCTGATTTTCTAGATTAGAATTCCGCACTCCAAAAAAAACATGAAAGCCCCAGTTGCCCTACAGAACAGGTGGTCAGGGACTAGACTGAAACATCGAGTGATACTGTGAAGTATTTTCTATGTGATTGCATCTAGTAGATCATAAACTTGCAAGAATCACTGAGGTTGAGACTGTATTATTGACACTAGGAAGACAGCACTGTTCAGAAAATCGGCCGCTTAGGCCGAATAATCAGCCGAATATTCCTTTTTGGGGGTCTACCGCTCCGATAATGAATAATCAGCCTATAATCGGTCCAGGGCCGATTAATCGACCGATCGGGGGAATAATCGGTTGATTAATCGGCGATTTTCAAAATCAAATGCTAGTAATAAATTTTTTTACATTAATTTTTTCTAATACTACTATTAGTCATTACAATTACATTCTCTTCTTCCAATTTACATATTTTGTCTTCTCCTCATATTTTCTCAATAAGTTTATAGTTAGTGTTTATTGAACTGATCCTTACTGTTGATGGTTTCTTCTTTAATTTCATCAATGTTTCTAATTACTTCTTAATGCAATATTAGTCTATGACTTATCAATGTTTCTAATTACTTATCAATGTTTTCCCCCTAATTTCATCAATGTTTCAAGTTACTTATTAATGCAATATTAGTCTTATCACTTATCAATGTTTCTAATTACTTATTAATGCAATATTAGTCTATGACTTATCAATGTTTCTAATTACTTATTAATGCAATATTAGTCTATTACTTATCAATGTTTCTAATTACTTATTAATGTAGTATTAGTCTATGACTTATCAATGTTTGTAATTACTTATCAAAGTTTTCTTCTGTAATTTCATCAATGTTTCTAACTACTTATGAATGCAATATTAGTCTGTTACTTATAAATTTTTCTAATTCCTTATCATTTTCATTATTATATGGTCAATATATAATTTACATATCTTTATGGTTAATATTAAAAAAAATCAAAATCAATTAAAATTGAATATCCTCCCACTTATACTCCTGCATACCGTATATACTCTATTCGGTACCCTCTCCGCCCGTACACCGATTACCGCTTTTCAGAACAATGGAAGACAGTGACTTAGTGTTCACTTCATATATGACTGTTATCTAGAGTGATAAAAGGGACTGAATGATTAAGCACAGAGATTTTGGACTTGAATGAACACTCCTTGATGCAACCCAACCCAACTTTCCCTGTAAAACAGTCTTGGTGACAACACTTCAAGGGTGTATCCATATGTTATAATATGTTCATGCCTGCTATACATAGAATTGATGAAAAAAATATTGATCCATAAACCCCAAGTAGGCAAAGAATAAGTAACTCTTTAAGACCTAAAATGGTAACCGGTAATTTGTTTTAACAACGTGTGATGCAATACAAGTGTAATATGAAAGTTATTAAGGCTGAACACTTGGTGTACAATGGTAAAAACTTTATGTGCACATATTCACCAGATGTTCACAATGGGCCCATCTTCTTCGATGGTCCGATTGATATCAGTTATGTAGATCAATTTAGTTCTACATATGATAAGCTTGTAATCAATGTGTTGCTAAATTCTCTCAAGAAAGCCATCGTGGATGATCCATGATCTAATGGACGAGAAGGAGGAAGAAGAAAGATATTTCAGAAGGGGGAAATGTGATTAAGAGTTAAGATCACTTACCAAGAGAAGAAAACACCAAGAATCACCACCAAAGAGTTGATTTAGCACAAATCCTTCCTCAAGCAAGGTTGATCGACCACCAAGGCTTCAAGATCATAACTCCTTTGCTCCTGAAGCTCCAAGAACCATCTGAAGGAAGGAGGAAGAGACTAGGGCTGATAAAATTGTTTGCAAGTGAAGAGAAGGGGTTATATACCCAAAGGACGAGGGAATTAGAGGTTTTTGAGGCTTCAACACAAGAGATTATCAAGAGACACATGTCCTCCAAAGAAAATAACTTTTCCTCCACTCACATGCAATTTTTGAAAGACTAAAGTTTATCCAGAAATGTCTTGCAACCATCAAGGTTGGCTAGCACTTGTTTCAATCGAGACACATTTCATATACTTGTATCGTCTGAAACCGTTGGTCACCATATGCAGATGGTCGAGACACTTCTCTAGAGGACAAAGTATTTTGACCAATCCACCCCTAGGTCATCATGGTCAAAACAGCATCACATAGGATGTGTGTTGTGGTTGCTACACTCACTCAAAAGTGGTGTAGTGATTGCAACACTCAAACCCTAGCAAGGTCACTATATCCACAAACTAAACCCTAAAAACCCTAGAATGACCATGACAGGTCACATCACCAATATGTTTCCAAATGGGAACCCATATAATATTATTCTCTCTACATGTGGAAATTTGCAAGATAACTCTCACTCATGAGTAAATTGCAATCTGGTCCAACAAGCACATATATAAAGAAGATGGATCAAACATAAATCAAATTGGACCAAATTGAAAATACAAGCATGCCACAAGTTATTAGAGTACCTTAAGAGGTTAAATTAAGGTTCAAGCATCTCATTATTCAAGGAAAACATAATTAAGCATAAATCTAGGTCAGGGACATACAACTATAAACCCCTAAGTGGAATTTTGCCCTCGAAATCCTACACAAAGTGAGATAGATACTTCTTCTACATCTCATCTTCAAGATCCCACGTAGCTTCCTAAATGCCATAATGATGCCACAAAACTTTGACTAACAAAATGTCCTTCTTCTTCATCAATTTCTTAATCCTTCTATCCAGGATCAGAATAGGACCTTCTATATAAGACATATCATCATCCAGTTCTACTTCAATAGGTTGAAGAGTCAACTCTGTATCAGGGTGACACTTCCTCAACATGGAGACATGAAACACTAGATGCAACTTGTGCATCTCAACTGGCAATTCTAACTTATAAGCCACCTTCACATCATGTGTAACTACAGGGTAAGGTCTCATATATCGAGGAGCTGACTTACCCTTCTTTACAAATCTTAGAACACCTTTCAAGGAGAGACTCTGAGCTAACTTACCCTTCTTTCCAAATCTTAGAACAACTTTCATTTCTCCCTATCTAATTCTGCTCAGATTTGTTGTACCACAGTATCATTCTGTTGCGCATCTCTGATTGTTGATTGTGGATTGTGGGTTGTGGAGAATGTCTTCCGTCTACTTTTTACACTAAGGCACAACAACATAATTAATTATTAATTTAATTAATTTTTCTTTCCTAGCCGAATTTATTAATCTAAATTGGAAAATGTTTTTCTCACAAATTTTTCTACAATGTGTACAAGAGTGATCGAGTGATCGTGTCTTAATAGGAAATGGATTATGAGGCATGTATGGCTATAAATAAGCCTCTATTTATTAGGGTTAAACACATCTTTCGAACATACAACCGTTAACTTTGGAGTTCATGTTTTGCAAACCTTAAAGCTGGAGTCTTCTATCATCGTCACTTCTGTGTTGCTACATGGAGATCTTCTCTAGGCGTGGCGAGTTTGTCCACCCTCTCCCTTCCGAGATGCGATCTGTCAGGTGGTGGTTCTTGCAGTTGCTGGGCTACACCAGTAGTGCAAGTCATTCTTTATCAACATCATTCATCGGAAAATGAGTGAGACAATCTCTTCTCCAGGTTCGTGACCTAGTCGACTAGGAGAACAATGCTTATCCTTAAGGGTTGCAAGGCGCTCATTTATTTAAGTATATCATGTTTGTTTTTTAACAAATGACTTGTTTGATTCCTGACCTTATATTTCCTATTCTCCTACATTGGTTTATTCTGCATTTTGTTATCTAGATCTACCTGAATATGCTAACAAAATTGCACATACTATTTTTACATGTAATGATGTAATTAAATTAACAGCAGTCCTAAAAAATCACTATTTTTTTTAGTTAACTATGGCTGCTCGAGGTTATGGCACAAAAACTGGTATGTCTAATATGCCTAAAAAGTCTTCTAGAACTAATTTTTCTCGTTGGAGAAGTAGGATGCAGATCTGGCTAAACATGTTGAGTATGATCAATATCTAGAACAGGATGCAGCCAAAGTTGATGAAATTGTCTCTGATAATGCTATAATTTGGAAGAAGGGTGATAAGACGTGTTGAGGGTTCATTCTGTTTGCATTAAACAACAAAGTTTATGACTCATACTCAAAGCCTCCTGTTACTACATCTAAGGTTCTGTGGGGGTGTTAAAAAGAAATACAATACTTAAAATCAGGAAATGAAAAAATATTGTCTCAAAATTTCTAAAGTTTCATATGGTTTAGGGTAAATATATTTTAGATCAAACACATGATTTTCAACTCTTAGTGTAAGAGCTCACTAATGCAAGCATGTTACTTCCTAAAAAAATTGTTGTGATGTCAATCATTGAGAAATTCCCAAAATCTTAGGAGTCGTTTGGCATGACTCTTAAGCATAGCAAAGGAGACATGTCAATGAGTGATCTCATGATGGACATCAACATATAGGAAGAGAATCTGAAAGAGAAGACTATCAAAGTAACCATCGATGTTAATGCTACTATCAATTTTACTACTACTAAAAATAGGGATAAAAAATTTAAAAATTCTAGTAAACCTAAGGTTAAGATCCAGAAGAAACTGAAGAACAAAACTCATTGGACTTATGGACAAGTTAGCCATTGGAACAAGGATTGTCCTTCAAAGAAGGAAAATAAAGCTGCCACATCTGCAACTGAGGAAGCTGTGTTCAACATGATGATTGCATCCTTGAACCTCAATGATGGGTACGTAACTATAAAATAGGAAGTTCTTTCTATTTTTGAACCACTATATTGGGTAATAGACATTTGGGCCAATGTGCATGAGTGTACTGATAAGTCTTTGTTTGTGTCTTACCAAGCCTTTAAGGTTTGATCTGTGACTTTGGGGGATTCCAGCGCTATAGAAGTCAAAGGCGAAGGATGGGTGGACTTGAAGTTTCCTTTGGGAAAGTTTTTGATGCTTCATTAAGTTAGACATGTCCCATCAATATGATGCAATCTACTTAGTGGTGCCATTTTAGTTAGAGATGGTTTTAGAATAGATTGCAAGTGTAATAAGGCTATTATTACTCACCTTTGTGATTCTTTATTTTTTGGTAAGGGGTATCTAAGTGATATGTAAAATTTGTTTAAGATTCTTGTTGAACCTGTTTTGAATTTTGTTTGAAATTTGAATGATAATAGTTCTATATGCTTAAATCTTATATCATATGATGTTTGGCATTCATGTTTGGGACATGCTAATGTTGGCTCAATGAAACTTATGATGACTCTGGATTTTATCCCTAAATCTGACATTAATATAATAAATGTGAAATATGTGTGCAATCTAGATTACCTAGGAAACCTTTTCATTTTATTAATAAGAACTCAAAAATATTTGATTTAGCACATACTGATATCTTTGAATTTGATGGGATTTCTACAAGGGATCAAAAATATTATTTTATAACTTTTATTGACGATGCTAGTAGATCATGTTATGTCTTTTTACTTAGAAGTAAAGATGAGGCATTGGATAAATTTAAAATTCATAAGAAAGAAGTTGAAACTCAAACTGGAAAAGTACTTAAACAATTGAGGTTTGAGAGGGGAGGAGAATACACCTCAAACTTATTTTCAAAATTTTACCAATTGCATCTTATAGTTCATGAGGTTACCGCTTTATATTCACCATAGTATAATGGGATAGATGAACATAAAAACCAAACCCTTATAGAAATGGTTAATTCTTTACTCCAAACCTCAGATCTACCCAACTTCCTGGGGGGGCTAAGCTTCGAATACGACTTGCTATATTATGAATATAGTTCCCCATAAATGTGTAGAGAGTAGTCTGTTTGAGTTATGGAGAGGAAGAAAGCCAAGTCTCAAATATGTTTGAGTGTGGGGAGTGTTGCTAAGGTACTTGTCCCTCAACACAAAAGGAACAAATTGGGACCAAAAACTGCTAATGCCATATTCTTGGGGTATGTAGAGACGAGTTATGCCTATATATTCTTGATTGTAAAATGTGATATCTCAGGCATTGAGGTCAATACAATTGTGGAATTACGTGATGCTACATTCTTTAAGGATGTGTTTCCCATGAAATCTGGTGTGCCCAATTAAGTATCTCAAGAATATTCCTTCACCATAGGTTTCATTCCCAAGCACATGAAAGGATGAAAAATGTGGGGGACGACTTAGAACAAGCTATTTCAGAATCTGATGATTTTGAAGAAATGGTTGATCCAAGGAGAAGTAAATAGCTGAGGACATCCAAGGACTTTGGAAGTGAGTTTCTCACTTACAATGTTGAGGATGATCATGTTACTTATAAACAATCTATGGAATCTCCATAAGCTAAGTTTTGGAAAGAAAGTCGGTAATGATGAAATCTAATCAATTCTCTCAAATAGAACTTGGGAATTGGTGGATTTATCTCTTTGTTGTTCTACAGTTGGATACAAATGGATCTTTAAGAAGAAACCTAATGCAGATGGGACAATCAAAAAGTATAAGGCTAGGTTAGTTGCTAAGGGTTAAAACAGAAGGAAGGAATAGATTATTTTGATACCTATTCCCCTATTTACCTTATGACCACAATCCGAGTGCTTATAGCATTGACTTCCATTTATAATCTCTTTATCCATCAGAAGGGTGTGAAAATTGCATTCTTACTCAGTGATCTTTAGGAAAAGATATATATGAAACAACCTGAAGGATCTTTGGGTCTTGGGAATGAGTCCAACGTGTGTAAACTTGTTAAGTCATTACATGTCTAGAAACAAGCCCCTAAGCAATGGCATGTGTTTATTTTTGATATCATCATTTGTATTTATTTCTAATGAATTTGATAAGTGTTTCTACTATAAAATTTTCAATGATCGATTCATTTTATTATGCTTATATCCTGGATTTTGGTTCTGAGATGAGGGATATGGGTGTCACTGATGTGATTTTAGTGCTTAAAATCATAAGGTATAGTGATTATATAACTCTCTCTCAGTCTCACTATGTTGAGAATATACTGGAGAGGTTTGAGAACACATCATTTAAACTTGTTAACAGTCCATATGATTCATCCAAGGCCTTGTTCAAGAATGCGACTGGGGTTCCAGTGTCTCAATTACAATACTATCAGATTATCGGAAGTTTGATGTATCTACTGAACTGCACACGTCCAGACATTATGTCTTCTATAAGCAAGTTAAGTAGATACACCAGTTGTCCCGAAAAGACCCATTGGGAATATCTTGATAGAGTTTCGAGGTATATCAAGGGAACGTGTTCCCTTGGACTGCATTCTGGCAAATATCCTTCTATAGTCAAAGGATATAGTGATTCCAACTGGATTTCCATCAACTCTAGGAGTAATGGTGTCTCAGGATATGTATTCATGTTGGGAGGAGGAGTTGTTTCTTGGATGTCAAAGAAACATACCATATTGTCTCGGTCTACTATTGAGGTAGAGTTGTGTGCTTAAGATGAAACTGGATTGGAAGTTGAATGGCCACATGGACTTGTGTTCAGTTTACCTATGGTAAAGAAGTTGCTTCATGTAATTTTAGTTCACTTTGATAGAACTACAACTATTAATAAAATAATGAGTCACAAGTACAATCAAAAACATCGTAGACACATCTAAGTCAGAGTCAAGTTCGTAAAGGTATAATTGGGTGGTGATTGTGGACTACATTGGTATCAAAGACAATACAGTTGATTCTTTCACTAAAGGTCTTACCCTAGACTTAGTGGAGAAATCCAAGTTGGGGATGGGACTAGAACCCCTCATTATCCACAGGCAGTAGCAACTCAACCCAACAAAGTAGAGATCCCACAAATTGGGTTCAATGTGGTAATAACCAGTTGTCATGTTAATTGGATGACACTATGTAATTACTATAATGCTGCATGCATATGTGTGCCTATCCACCTGGGAAGCATGTTGGTATCATGACTTCAAGTTATTAAGAGATTAGTCTTTGAATGGTGTCAAGTCTTAAGATAGGATTAGCAATATATCCTCGGAAACTCCAACTAAATGATTGATGTTGTATAGGCTACAACAGGAGAATTGGGTTGTTCTCTAATATCATCCATGACATATATATTTGTATTCATGGCCATAATGCATTGTTTTTATTTTCTACCATGTTATTGTTGTGTTCTTACCAACCTATACTCTTGCATCCAAGGTTCAGGTTCAAGACTTTTGTTCACCTAGTTCCTATAGGGGTCACGGTTGGATAAGTTAGGTAGATTCAAATTGAAAGGTATCCACTGAAAGCACAGTGGGGGACTGAATGGTAGATTACACTAAACATTGGACTTTGTGGGGGATAGTTATATATATGGATGTATAAGACATGTACATAGCATGGGTTAAGCCCAAAGTAGTGCACCTAGTACATAGGAGGAATTGTAGTTTTGTGTCTAGTACAAATGGGGAAAAGTTTTGTCCCAAATTGCTCACTCCTAGAACTTTTATTGTTCTTATATGTAGGATCACATGTGACTCTTGTGTTTAAGGGTCCTAGGAGAGAGTATGCTCACCTCCTTGGTGGGTCTGATGACCACAACACACACACACACGCCCACATCACACCACGCCTGGCCGGGCATGGGCTTGGGCTTGTAGCTTGTGTCTTGTGAATTGTAGATTGTAGAGAATGTCTTCCATCTTCCATCTTATTTTTATTATAGAACACAACTACATAATTAATTATTAACTTAATTCATTGTTTCTTTCCTAACCAGATTTACTAATCCTAATTGGAAAGTGTCTTTCCTTGTTGATTTTTCTGTGACGTGTACAAGAGCTATCGAGTGACCGCATATTAATGGGAAGAGGATTTCTGTGCGTTTAAGGCTATAAATAAGCCTTCGATCATTAGGGTTAAACGCATCTTTTGAACATAAAGTTGCCTGTGTTTGAGTTCATATTTTGCAAACCCTAAAGCGAGAGTCTTCTATCGTTGTCACTTCCATTTTACTACATGGAGATCTTCTCATGGGCGTGATGAGTTCGTCAATCCTATCCCTTCTGAGATGCGATCTTTCAGGCGGTGGTTCCTGCAGTCGTCGGGCTGCAATGGTAGTGCAAGTCGTTCTTCATCTGCATCATTCATCAAAAAAATGAGCGAGACGATCTCTTCTCCATGTTCATGACCGAATCAAATAGGAGAACGACGCCTATCCTTAAGGGTTGCAATGCACAGATTTCTTTAAGAATATCACATTTGTTTTTCTACGAATGACCTGGTTGGATTCCTGACCTTATTTTTTCTATTCTCCTTTATTGATTTATTCTAATGTTTCTTGTCTAGATCTACCAAAATATGTTAACTAAATTACACCTATTTTTGTTGCATGTCATGTAATTAAAATAAACAACAATCTTAAAGAAATCACTATCTATTGTTAGTTCATTATGGTTGCTCAAGGTTCTGGCATGAAAATTGATATGTTTAGTATGCCTGGAAAGTTTATTGGAACTAACTTTGCTCGTTGGAAAAGTACGACGCACCCAAAGTGGAACTAACATGGTAGAGTATGATCAATATCTAGAAATGGATGCACCCAAAGTTGATGAAACTATCCCAAATAATGTTAATTTAATTGCAACCTAGAATAAGGGTGATAAGATGTGCCAAGGGTTGGTTATGTTTGTTTTACCCAACAATTTGTATGATGCATACTCTAAGCTTCCTGTTACCACATCTAAGGTTCTGTGGGGGCGTTAGAAAAGAAATATAATATTGAAAATTAGGGAATAGAAAAATATTGTGTCTCAAATTTTTTAATTTTTTATATGGCTGAGGGTAAATCTATTTATGATCAAACACACAATTTTCAACTCTTTGTGCAAGAGTTCACTGATCGGAGCATGAGACTTCCTGAAAAATTTGTTCTGATGTCAATCATTGAGAAATTCCCAAAATCTTGGGAATCGTTTGGCATGACTCTTAAGCATCACAAAGTAGACATGTCAATGAACGACCTCATGATGGACATCAACATATAGGAAGAGAATCTGAAAGAGAAGACTATCAAAGTACCCACTGATGTCAATAGTATTATCAATTTTGCTACTGCTATGAATAAGGATAAGAAATCGAAGAATTCAATTAAACCGAAGGATAAGATCCATAACAAATCGAAGAACAAACCTTGTTGAACTTGTGGACATGTTGTCCACTGGAACAAGGATTGTCATTCAAAGAAGGCAAAGAAAGTTGTCGCATCTGCAACTAAGGAGGTTGTGGTCAACATGCTGACTGTGGCGAACGACTCGTGAAACCCAGATCAACGAATGCAGAAGCAAGATGAACTAATTTAAACTAAAGCGGAAGCAAATTATTAGCAGCGGAATTACTGAAAATCACTAAAAATTAAAACTTTTTGCAAGAAGATCCACAAACTGTGAAACTGTATCATAAAGAACCAAAGTAAGTTATTTACAAACTGATTCATCATTACATATCTGTATCATCTCATCTCGAGATTCATAACATTGACTGCCATGTTAAACTATACATGAGTAGTATACAAAAGTCTCGAGGCTTCAAGCCAAAATCTCAGATCAACATCAAACACTCTACTGACTCCTAGGACCTGAGAGTACAGAGATGACACATAGGACTCTCTATATACAGAACTTCACAGATAGTGACTCCACCTGAGGATCACTGATGTCCTTGCTGTTGCTGCTGCTGTTCACCCTTTATAGGGTTTCTACCTTTTCCTCGGTGATTACCTAAAAATTTAATTCCACGGGAGTGAGACAATTGAATAATTTCCCCAGCGAGAGATATAACTCTCCGCCAGAAACATTGTTATTGCAGATAATAGAATAACACTGAGCAATGGAAATATAAACATTTATCAGCAGATAGAACAATATCTAAGCAATGTAGAGCAGTAATCTCTATACAGTTCATTCCAGTTATAACTTGACAAGGCAGTATGTCATTTACTTAATAAGGAATATGAAGAACATGTGTATTATTTATCCAGCTAGGACATATTAATCAATGTATCTTCAATCATTGATTCACGTAGTTCAATCCTAAGCAAATATGCTACACGGCTAATTACATTTTACAAACATACTTATGCCCTGAGGAGAGGAGATATACCGTTCATACTCCAACCAACCACTGTGAAGTCAAAATCGGTACCATACATAGGTCATCAGAAGAGCCAAATTTCTATGACCTCATCCTCCTCAGTCAGTGTGAGGAACAACATGCAGGACATCTTGTGTCTCTGCTATAATAGCTTTCCAGGGTATTCTGGAAACTTCGCTATTAGAGTTACAGTGGCATTCTGTACTCTCTTCGCCATCGAGGGATTTCTTGTTTATCTCTCATCGATGCGGCATTAACAACATCATCGGGAGATTAGTGATACATCATCCCGGCATATACATATAATGAAGAATTGAGAGATTTAGTGTTTATCTCACTTCAATTCCTTCATTAGGGCGTAAGGATATCCGCGCCCATAACCCCCACATACTCAAAAGTATGCTCTCCAGGAGTTCCCTTAGGAAAACCTGTTTCACCATCACCTAACTGCTGACGATGATGGATCTATGGTCAGGGCTCTACATGATATCATTTCACTTGATTATTTAAGTACATTGCAGCATTCTTTTAGCATCAGGCATGTTGTCAATCATATAACATTTGCTATGAAGAATGAGTACTATTTCTATCAAGTTCATTTCACAGCTTTACTAACATTGGGATCTCAATTCCTTATCATCTCATCATCATGATTCAAGAATATGGGTGTTCAAACCCTTAGATTATCAAAACACATGTTACCACTTAAACAGGTAACTTAATGCCATCAGGTTATCTGACAGTGTAAACATGATATTTGTAATGCAGGTATTTCACATAGCTCTTAAAGCCTATCAAACTCTTTTGTTACCTTTCACTAGGAAACATAGCATATCATTGCTTATAAAACTTATAAAGTGTTTTCAATACACAGGGCATCATAGCTCATACCTGGCTATGTTCAATATCTCATGAAACCTGCATGATTAGTACAGATGATAACAACACATCAATTTCATATCAGTACAATGCAAAATAATGATAACATCACTTTCCAAGGATTACCCCACTATGCCCTTGCTAGGGTTAGGGTTTCCTTTTTAATTCAATTAGGGTAAGCATTCCCTTAGCTCAATTAGGGTTAATAACTTATCACTTCATTATCCAACCTTCGAGATTTATATTATAAAGAATAACCCAAAATTAGGGTTTCTCTCATAGTTTCACCTTATTTGGAATTAGGGTGTACTATACATTCCATTTCAAATCAAGAATGGTGTACCACGGCCGTGTTTCCAAAAATGGTCGTGCAAAGAGGAATCACCATGGCCGTGCTACCTTGCACGATCGTGCAAGAGGTATCCACCACGGCCGTGCTGCCTAGCACGGTCGTGCTACAGCAGACCCCAATTATTTTACATTTGTGAATTCAATACTCCAGATCAATTAGGGTTTACTATTAGCCCTAAGTGGAGATGATCAACAAGTACCTTTAATTTAAAGCTTGCCATGTCATCATTATGAATTAGGCTTATATCATCATCATATAATAGAATTTCATCTATCAATGCCCTCAAATAGGGTTATGATTCATTAACCTTCATAACTAGGGTTTCATGATCTCACTATTAAGAATCATGCCCTAACTAGACATTCATTCATGAAGAACATATTCTCTTTCATCTTCTATAAGATTAAGTTTACCTCATACATGATTAAGCTAAGTCAACTCAACTTGAAAGAAGAATTGACATCATAAGATATGTCATTATATCAAGATCATTAGAGCTTAACCTCCCTTGGATTACATCATGTGATTGATTACTCAAATCACTGACCTTCACCCACTTTGAGAGTTCATACTATTTGGTTGATTACCTTCCAAGTGATCTTGGAATAAGTGAAACCATTTAGTAGAATAGCAATTGAAACCACTTAACAAAATTGAACTTTTGAAACCGTTTAAGCCTCAACTGGTTTGGGATCGTTTGGTCCCAAATGGTCTTGAGACCTTTTGGTCCCAAATGATCTTGAGACCATTTGAACTCAAACGGTCTTGAGACCATTTGGACTCAAACGGTTTTGAGACCGTTTGGTCCAAACCACCTCAAAACCGAATGGACCAAATATGGTTTCCATCAATCACATTGAATTAGGGTTTTCAATGTTGAACCCTTCAATCGATCTTGCACATGTTAGCCACTAATCAATTGAGTTAATTAGATCAACCCTCAACTGATTTGAAACTCAATTTACCCTCAATTTATCCTCAATTAGGGTTGAATCAATTGAATTAGGGATTGGAATCAATGAACCTTCAATATTCATCAATGTGTAACTAGTTACTTCATAACTATTGAACCACCATTCAAATGGGGTATGACCTGACCCCAAACGGTCTTGAGGTCATTTGGATGACCTCCAAATGGTCTTGAGACCGTTTGCCCATAATATCACTCAAATCCAAGCAATCCAATTAGGGTTTGGTTCATTGAAGTGCTCACCAAATCAGCAATCTATTACAGATCAACTTGATATCTTTAGACCTTCAACCACTTAACTATACTCAACCCTAGACCTCCAAACGGTCTTGGGTGACCACCAAACGGTCTTGAGACCATTTGTATGAGCTCCAAACGGTCTTGAGACCGTTTGGCCCATCCAACCTTTGGATTCTAGTGAAAAATCATCATGGATTGGTCTATCGAGTTGATCAACAAATCAGCACTACATTGCAATATGATTAGTGCCTTTGGACCTTCAATTGGTCAACTATACTTGACCCCAGACCTCCAAATGGTCTTGGGGTGATCCCCAAACGGTCTTGAGACCGTTTGGGTGATCCCCAAATGGTCTTGAAACCGTTTGGGCTAATCAACCCAAAATCTCAACTTAACTCATTGGAATTTCAGCACTGTTTTCAATTAGGGTTTGCCTAATTGATTAGCCTTCAACTCACGATTCCTTGGGATTTACCCCATGAAATTTGGTGAGTCATTAGCCAACATAATAGGGATCAGTAATCCCAAACGGTCAACGCTTGGTCAACGCACTCAAACGGTATTGAAACCGTTTTCACAAAAAGTTCAATTAATCAGATTGAAAAATCAGCACATAATCCAATTAGGTTTTCCTAATTGATTAGGCTTCAACTCACGATTCCTTTAGAGTTAACCCATCAAATTTTGAGGGTCATTAACCAACATAATTATGAACAGGAATCCCAAACGGTCAATGCTTGGTCAACCATTTCAAATGGTTTTTAAACCGTTTTCCCAAACAGGTCAAGTTATTCAGGTTGAAAATCAGCACTTAATTCAATTCAATTTGTCTAATTGATTGGACTTCAACCTATGATTCCTTTGGATTTAACACCTCAAATTTGGAGGGTAATTAGCCTACATAATTAGGAACGATATTCCCAAACGGTCAATGCTTGGTCAACTCTTTCAAATGGTTTTGGTGAAACAGTTTGGTCCCAACCATTGAGATCGTTTGCTCCCAAGATATTTGGTGAGGTGATTGCTTATGATGATGTAATCATCATCTTCCTTCATGAACCCAAGAACAGCAACCGTTCTTGATGGAATTTGCAGCAAAGAAACAAAAGTTTATCAAATTGAAGAAATCAATCAACAAAGCATAGATGATTGATGCAATAGCAATGTTTAAGGTTTTAAGTTATAAAACCCACCTCAAATCTGATCTCCAAGCTCCAAGCTCCGTGGGTCTAATGGTGGATGGAGCTCCAGAAACTATACAAGGTTCGTTCTTGAGCTTTTGGATGAAATGGATGGCTAGAATTGGTAATCGGGTGAAAAGAACCAAGAATCAATGATTGATTTAGGGTTTTCACCATGAATCCAAGGTAGAAGATGATCTAACCTTACCTACATGTGGTGTTCGTCCTTCTCCTGCTCCTGGACTCTTCCTTGGTCGGCCAAAGCAAGAATGAAAGGGAAAAGACTAAGGAAACGTTCCCTATATGTTATTGAAATAAGGTATATATAAAGAATATGTATATGAGTCTTTTATGAAAGAGAAAATAAAATCATTTTCTTTTAATTCCATACTAATTTCCCCCTAATCCTCCTTCATTGCTTGATCACGAAACCACCTTCAAACTTTCGTAAAATCTCTTCATTATCCAAGAATTAATGGAAAAGAAATTAAGCACCTTAATCCATTATAATATTAATATATCTTTTTGAGTGGAAATTCTTTTCCTTATAATAAGGTGAGTGGAATTTCACCTCCTTAGGATATTTTTGATCCTTGCAAGCTCAAGGACGTCCACACACACATCTGAATTCCACCATTTAAGTTTTGATTGAAAGCCCTTCAATTATTTTTATTTATTTTTGCATTAATTGAATTAGGGTTTCAATTATGCTTATATCTTGATTATTTTAATATCAAGATTCTCTCTCCTCCAAGATAATTCAAATGAGGTTCTCTTCTCATTTTCTTTGTTCTAAATGATGCCAAAGATTATTAGGGACCTTATTGAAGTGGTAATTTGCATATTGAACCCTAGGTTTTGGGTAAATTGCACTTTACACTGAAACTAGGTTTTAATGTACAAACTTTGCTTTATCAGCTCTTTCTTGGTATTCAGGCTATCACAAGTCATACATATACATCATCTTCATTCTTATGATGCTTCAATACATAAGGAACTTATTATCATACAAAATTTGCAATTTAACCCCTCCACTTGGGTAATTTGCACTTTAGTCCAAAATTAGCAAAACAATGTTTCAACATCATTCAAAAAGGACAGAAATTGAAATATAAGTTCCTCAAGAGCCTTAATTACATTTCAAAAGTTAACCACAAGCATCTAATCACATATTTAAGCAAAACACTTAGGGTTAGTTCATAACCTAGGTCAGGGATGTTACACTGACTACATCCTTGAACCTCAATGATGGGTACGTATCTATAAAACCTTTAGTTCTTTCTATTTTTGAACCACAATATTAGATAATAGGCATGAGGGGTAATGTGCATGTCTGTACTGACAAGTCCATATTTGTGTCTTACCGGGCCTCTAAAGGTCGATCTGTGACTTTGTGTGATTTCAAGGTTGTAGACATCAAAGGCGAAGGATGGGTGGACTTGAAGTTTCCTTCGAGAAAGAATCTGACGCTTCATAGAGTCAGAAATGTACCATCAATACGACACAACTACTTAGTGGCGCAATTTTAGTTAGAGATGGTTTTAGAATAGATTTCAAGTGTCATAAGGATATTACTACTCACCTTCATGATTCTTTAATTTTTTACAAGGGATCCTATGTGATATGGAGAACTTATTTAAGATTCTTATTGAACTTGTTTCAATATTTTTTTTTAATTTGAATAATAATAGTTATGTATGCTTGAATCTTATATCATCTGATGTTTGACATTCATGTTTGGGACATGTTAACACTGGCTGAATGAAATGTATGATGAATCTGAATTTAATCCCAAAACCTGACATTAACAATAATAAATTTAAAATTTGTGTGCATGATAAATTACCTATGAAACCTTTCATTTTGTGAATAGGAATTCAAAAATATTGGATTGAATGCATACTAATATATGTGAATTTAATGGGATTGCTAGAAGGGGTCAAAAGCATTATTTTATAACTTCTATTGACTACGCTAGTAGATATTGTTATGTCTTTTTACTTAGAAGTTAAGATGAGACATTGGATAAATTTAAAATTTATAAGAAAGAAGTTGAAACTCAAACTGGCAAAGTACATAAGTGATTAAGGTTTGATAGGGGAGGAGAATACACCTCAAACTTGTTTTTGAAATTTTACCAATTGCATGGTATAGTTCATGAGGTTACAACTCCGTATTCACTACAGTCTAATGGGATTGTTGAATGTAAAAACCAAACCCTTATAGAAATGGTTGATTTTTTACTCCAAACCTCTGGTTTGCCCAACTTTATGTGGGGGGAGTTTTGATGATGGCTTTCCATTTTTTGAATAGAGTTCCTCGTAAACATGTACAGAGTAGTCCATTTGAGTAATGGAGAGCAAGAAAAATGAGTCCCAAATATCTTCGAGTGTGGGGGTGCCTTGCTAAGGTACTTATCCCTAAACATAAAAGAAAGAAATTGGGACTAAAAATGTTTGATGGCATATTTTGGGGTATGTAGAGACAAGATATGCCTATAGATTCTTGATTGTAAAATCTAATATCCCAAGCATTGAGGTCAATACAATTGTAGAATTGTGTGATGTTGCATTCTTTGAGGATGTGTTTTCCATGAAATCTATGTGCCCAATGAAGTATCTCAAGAATATTCCTTCACCATAGGTTCCATTCCTGAGCACATAAAAAGGATGACAAATTTGGGGGTGACACCGAACAAGCTATTTTTGAATCTGATGATTCTATAAAAATGGTTGAACTGAGGAGAATAAAATGGCCGAGGACATCCAAGGACTTTGGAAGTGAGTTTCTCACTTACAATGTTGAGGATGATCATGTAACTTACAAACAAGCTATGGAACCTTCAGAAGCTAAGTTTTGGAAAGAAGCCATTTATGATGAAATCCAATCAATTCTCTCAATGGAACTTGGGAAGTGGTGGATTTTCCTCCTAGTTGTTCTATAGTTGGATGCAAATGGATGTGTAAGAAGAAACTTATTACAAATGGGACAATCAATAAGTATAAATCTAGGTTAGCTTCTAAGGGTTACAAACAGAGGGAAAGAATATGTTATTTTAGTACCTATTCTCATGTTTCCCAAGTGACCACAATCTGAGTGCTTATAGCATTGGCTTCCATTTATAATCTCTATTTCCATCAGATGGATGTGAAGACCGCATTCTTACATGGTGATCTTCAGGAAGAGAAATATATGGAACACCCTGAGGGATTTGTGGGTCTTGGGAATGAGCCTAAAGTGTGTAAATTTGTTCAGTCATTATATGGCTTGAAACAAGCCCCTAAATAATGGCATGTGAAGTTTGATTCTGTGATATTATCGTTTGATTTGTTTCTAATGAATTTGATAAGTGACTCTACTATAAAATCATCAATGATGGATTCATTTTATTATGCTTATATGTCATTGATATCCTTATTTTTTGTTCTGATATGAAAACAGTAAATGAGACAAAGTCATTCTTGTATAGCAAGTTTGAGATGAAGGATATGGGTGTCGTTGATGTGATTTTAGGACTTAAAATCATAAGGTCTACTTATGGTATATCTCTCTCTCAGTTTCACTATGTTGAGAAGATACTAGTGAGGTTTGAGTACACATCACATAAACCTACTAAGACTCCATATGGTTCATCCAAGGCCTTTTTCAAGAATGAGATTGGGGTTCCAGTGTCTCAATTATGATAATCTCATATTGTCAGAAGTTTGATGTAACTGATGAACTGCACACATCCAGACATTGTGTTTGCTATGAGCAAGTTAAGTAGATACATAGGTTGTCCCGACAAGACCCATCAGAATGCTCCTGATAGAGTTTTGAGGTATATCAAGGGAACATATTCCCTTAGACTGCATTATGGCAAATATTCTTTTGTAGTCAAAGGATATAGTGACGCCAGTTGGATTTCCATCGACTTTGGGAGTAATGGTGTCTCAAGATATGTATTCTTGTTGGAAGGAGGATTTGTTTCCAGGATGTCTAAGAAACGGACCATATTGTCTCTGTCTGCTTTTGAGGCAGAGTTGTGTGCTTTAGATGAAACTAGATTGGAAGTTGAATGGCTATACAGACTTATGTCCAGTTTACCTATGCTAAAGAAGTCGCTTCCTGCAATTTCAATTCACTATGATATCACTTCAACTATTGCTAAAATAAAGTGTCACAAGTAGAATCAAAAATAGATTAGACACATCCAAGTCAGACTCAAGTCTGTAAGGGAGTTAGTGTCAAATGGGGTTGTGGTTGTGGACTACGTAGGTACCAAAAAGAATAGAACTGATCCTTTCACTAAAGGTCTTACCCTAACCTTAGTGGAAAATTTCAAGTCGGGGAAGGGACTGAAACCCCTCATTATTTGCAGGAAGTAGCAACCCAACCCAACAGCATGGGGATCCAACAAATTAGGTTCAATGTGGTAATAACAAGCTGTCAGGTGAATTAGATGAACTATGATATTATTTTGATGCTTTACGCATCTGTGTGTCTATCCCATGGGAAACCTGTTAGTGGCATGACTGTAAGTTAGTAAGATATTAGTTTCTGAATAGTGTCAAGTCTTAATACAGGATGTTAGTAGCACATCCTTGGTGACTCCAACTAAATGATTGATATTGTATAGGCCGCAACAGGAGAATTGGGTTGTTCTCTGATATCAATCATGACATATATTTTTTTCTGCATGGCCTTGATGACATATTTTTCTTTTCTACCATGTATTTATTTTGTTCTTACCAACCTATACTCTTGCACTCAAGGTTTAGGTTCAAGACTTTTGTTCACCTGGTTCCTATGGGGGTCACAGTTGGATAACTCAGGTAGATTCAAACTGAAAGGTATTTGTTGATAGCATAGTACGGAGGATGAAACGGTAGAGCACACTACACATTGGACTTTGTGGGGGACTGTTAGTCATATGGTTGTATAAGCCATGTATATAGCATGGGTTAAGTCCAATGTAGTGCCTCTAGTACATAGGAGGATATGTAGTTATGTGTCTAGTGCAAATGGGGAAGAGATTTGTCCCACATTGCTCACTCCTAGAACTATTGTGGTCCTTATATGTAGGATCACATGTGACTCTTGTGTCCAAGGATCCTAGGAGAGAGTATGCTCACCTCCTTGGTGGGTATGCTGACCACACACGCACACACGCACACGCACCATGCCATGTCTCATCTCGCCTGACTGGGCCAAGCCGGGCACAGGCTCGGGCTTATGGATTGTGGATTGTGGATTGTGGAGAATGTCTTCTTTTTACACTAGGACACAACTATGTACTTATATATTAATTTAATTAATTATTTCTTTCCTAACTGGATTTATTAATACTAACTGGAAGGTATTTTTCCTCACAGATTTTTTCACAATGTGTACAAGAGTAATCGAGTGATCGCGTCTTAATAGGAATAGAGTTGTGGGGCGCGTAACGCTATAAATAAATCTTTGGTCATTGAGGTTAAACACATCTTTTGAACATATAGTTGTCAACGTTCGAGTTCGTGTGTTGTAAATCCTAAAGTCAGAGTATTCTGTCACCGTCGGTTTTATATTTCTATGTGGAGAGCAAGTTTGTACATCCTCTCCCTTCCTATATGCGATCTGTCATGCGGTGGCACCTCCAGTCGCTGGGTTGCACTGGTAGTGCAAGTCATTCTTCGTCTGCATTTGTCAGCAAAATGAATAAGATGGTCTATTCTTCGAGTTCATGACTGAGTCAACTAGAAGAACGATATGTATCCTTAAGGGTTTCAAGGATATGATTTCTTTAAGTATATCATGTCCATTTTTCAATAAACGACCTGGTTTGATTCCTGACCTTATTTTTTCTATTCCCCAGTATTAGCTTAATCTACGTCTTCTTATTTGAATCTTCGTGAATACGTTAACTGAATTACGCCTACTGTTGTTGCAGGTTGGTTAGCTCAAGATAGCTGACAGGTGGTGAACAGTATGAAGTGTGGTACCCGGACACCAGTGCCACACACCATGCTACCCCAGATCCATGTCACATTCAGCAAATTGACATGTACTATGTCAGCGACGGCCTGCACATTGGAGATGGCATAGGTATGGCAATCAACCATATTGGTTCTACTAGAATCCCTAGCCATGCTTGTTCTCTCCAGTTGTCTAAAAACATTTTAATTATCAAAATAGCACGATTCAGAACTTAATTCCTAAATTAGCACACATTTCTGAGGCATTACGTCCCCAAAGAGGACGCATTGCTCCTGGTGGGACCAATACGTCTCCTCGGGAGACGCATTGCTACTTTAAAAATCAATACGTCCCCAATGGGGACGCATTGACTCCAGCAAAGTAATGTGTCCCCAAAGAGGACGTATTGTTTTTATTTATTTATTGTTTATTTTTTTTAATTATGGTACCATGTACGTTATATAAATACATATATATGCTAAATTGCTAAATGAATATAATCTACATTAACTTATATACAATTAACCATATATTTTAAATAATAAATGAACATAATAAAATAATAACAGAATATTATATTTCATTAACACATAATATTTATAAATGTAGATAGAAGTATTTAAAATTAATGGATACAATACTAAAATTATATATAATTTTAAATATGTTACATTTAAAATATATAATTTTAAATACTTCTAGTAACGTATTTAAAATTATATAGAAGTATTTAATGTAATGTATTTAAAATTATATATACGTTACTAAAAGAATTTAAAATTATATAGTAACGTATTTAAAATTGTATATTATTATATGTTACTATATATTAAAATTATTTGATACAATACTAAAATTATATATAATTAGTATTGTATCCATTAATTTTAAATTAATGGATACAATACTAAAATTATCTACATTCATTTTAAAATATATAATTTTAAATATGTTACATTTAAAATATATAATTTAAAATTATCTACATTAATTGTGTTGTATATAATTTTAAATATGTTACATTTAAAATATATAATTTAAATACTTCTAGTAACATATTTTAAATATAGAAGTATTTAAACTTAATGGATACAATACTAAAATGTAGATAGAAGTATTTAAAATATATAATTTTAAATATATATAATTTTAGTATTGTATCCAATAATTTTAATATATAGTAACGTATTTAAAATTAATGGATACAATACTTAAATTATATATTTATACATATATATGTATACATATCATATATATGGATATAATATTAAAATTATAAATACATAGAAGTATTTAAAATTAATGGATACAATACTAAAATTAATATTTATACATATTATATATATTTATATATATAGTGCATATCAACATGTGTTATATGTTGCTATATTAGTTTTCTTTTCTTTTTTCTAAATTTACAAATAAATATATACATGTATACGTGTATATGTATATATTTGTTTCACTTCTATAGTTTTAAACATTACTATATAATTTTAGTATTGTATCCATTAATTTTAAATTATTTTATCTACATTTATAAATATTATGTATTAATGAAATATAATATTTTGTTATTATTTTATTATATTCATTTATTATTTAAAATATATGTTTAATTGTAATATAATATTTTGTTATTATTTTATTATGTTCATTTATTATTTAAAATATATGTTTAATTGTATATAAGTTAATTTAGATTATGTCCATTTAGTAATTTAACATATATATGTATTTATATAACGTACATGGTATCACAATTAAAAAAAAGTAAAAATAAAAAATTAAAAAAACAATACGTCCTCTTTGGGGACACATTGCTTTGTTGGAGGCAATGCGTCCCCATTGGGGACGTATTGCTTTTTAAAGTAGGAATGTGTTTCCCGAGGGGACGCATTGGTCCCATCAGGAGTAATGTGTCCTCTTTGGGGACGTATTGCCTAAGAAATGTGCCATTTTGGAAATTAAGTTCGGAATCGTACCATTTTGGTAATTAAAATGTCTAAACGTGCTATTTAGGTTTTTTGGCCTTTATATATTTCTCGCTCTGTACGTGATAACCATTGTTATTTTGAGTTAACTATTTTGTCAAGGAGTCACAAAGTCATCAGCCCCTGCTCCACGGTCACAGTAAATATGGTCTATATTGTCGTCATCGCGGCAACCAAACGAGTGCCCATCTCTCTGAACGTGTTTCCCTAAAATGTTGGCATTGTCGTCTCAGCCACCCTAACCTTTGCCTCATTCACTGCCTATCATCACATATGTGCCACTCCTTCCTCTACTTCCTTCAAATATTCATCATGTTATGTAGGCAAATCTTCCCCCCAACATCTCCTTTCTTCGCATTCTTGCAACAATAAAGTTTTATCTCTTCTTCATCTCGATGTATGGGGGGCATCACCCGTTGTTTCTTCTCAAGGTCACCTTACTTTCTCATTGTAGTAGACGACTATTCCAAGTTTGCATGGTTACCGTTGTGTTTTTATTAATTTCTATGCTCTTGTCAAATGATGGTTTGGACAAAAAATCTTATCCGTAAAGGCTGATGAGGGCAGTGGATGTCTACATGTCCATCTCATTGCCACTGGTATCCAATACCCTATTATTTTCCCACATACAGACAAACAAAATGGTGCTGCAAAACAAAAAATATAAAATGTTATTGATACAGGTCTCATTTTGCTTTCTCAATCCCATGTGCCTAAAAAGTTTCAGTAGTATGAGTTTGAAACAACAATATACCTCATTATCCGTCTTCCATCCACCCACCATTTTCATTCCTCACCTCACCATCAGCTACATGGTTCCCATCCAGATTACACATTCCTCAAGGTGTTTGGTTGAGCTGCACATCCATTTATGCGACCCTATAACAGACACAAGTTTGAATTTAGATCCATACCATGTGTGTTTCTCGGTTATCCATCCCAGTATCACGTTTACCATTGCCTAGACCCATACACCGGCTGCATACATTTCACGCCATGTCAAATTCATTGAAAGATACCATTCTCTATGCCAACTCCCCAACAAGCTCACCATCCACCGTAACCACTCCCTTTCCATGGCTTTCTATTACATAGTCTCTCCCCCCTTCCCAATCCACTACTACACCTTTCCCTTTCTCTTCTCCAACATCACCATCACCAACCATCGTAGCCCCACTCTCACCCCATTAACCTTCCCCATCTACACTCAGTTCACTCTCCAACTCAATTGATACACAACCAGAAACACTCAATCCCATGCACCTTTGGCCTCCCAAGACCATTTATTATCACCAACTTGTAGGACTACACCCCATAAAACAATGCAAGACATCCCAACACTCGCTTCCCACACATACCAGTCTGAACCACCTAATTTCACTGCAACTAATAACAACCCTTCCTGGAATCAAGCCATGGCTAAGGAATTCCATGCCCTTATCACCAATGGCACTTGGGTTCCAGTCCGATGCACCCCGAACATGAATGTAGTTGGCCGCAAGTATATTTTTTGCAACAGATTCAATGTTGACAGTTCCCATGCTCATTACACTACAGCAAAACTGTCCATTAGTGGCATTTATTTAAGTGGCATTTATAAAAAAAGCCACTATCTTTCTAATATACAGGCATTTTTAATTAAAATGCCGCTGAACCACCTATTATAGGATTTCTGAAAAGGACATAACATTAAAGGCGTTTTTATTTCTAATTAGTGGCAATCTTAAATTGCCATACCAAATTAGAAAAATAATTGGTAACACAATATTTACTTCCCGCTCCAAGTTTTTCCCTTCGCGCTCCAAAAATTGCTATAGTCCGATTGATCTAGTGCCCCTTCGCTCCACTCCTCAGACCAGCGCGTGGAGCGTCCTGGCCGATCATTGCCCTAGCTAGGTGCTGGTGGAGACTGATGGCGTCCGGCGAGGGAGTGTGGGCGCATCTATCTTGCGGACTGGTCGTGCTCTTCTTCGGTGGATGTCCTGCAAGGGGGGTCCTCTCCACCGACGAGTGGAGACTGATGCTGGTGGAATGCTTCTGCTGGTCCGAGTGCGGCGCGACGCCGAGGACTCAGGGAGCAGGTCAAACATGGCCCCTCTACTCCAACACCTCCTCTCCCTGACTCCCTACCACTCTCCTTCCATCTCGATCTTCTAGACGTGCTTCCTAGCTTGGAAGACCACCCAGGGTGCGATGGGGTCGGGGAATCAGTCCCCTGGCGACCTGGGTGATGGTGGCCGACTGAATGAGGATGCTTCTCCCCTTTATTCGATTGCAAGTGGAGGATGTTTGCTGGCATTGGGTGGGGCAGTTGGTGTCTCTGTCGCCTCTCCCTTGTCGGTTGGATCTGGGCGGCAATGTGATGGGCAAGGCGTTGGAGGTGTTTGCTCCTTTCAGGCAGTCTCGGTGTCGATCAGGGATGGGGAGAGGCCCCTGAGGGTGGAAGATGCGAGGGAGGTGCTCGAAGTTTTGCCTCAAACACTTGGTCCAGAACTGAGGCCCGGACGTCTAGTTGCGATGAGTTGGGTAGTGTTGGGGGAGACGACTGCCTTGCTTGGGGTTCTACGGATGAGCATGGTGAGGAGTCAGCAATCGTGACCCCATCCTCCTATGATCAGGTGTTAGACTGGCTGCTGGAGTCATTGTCGGGGGTGGGGGTGCCCAAGGGGATTTTGAAGTTATGCCCAAATAGTGGGGTTCTGTCAGAACTTCCACAAAATTAAGGTGAAGTCATACATCTCCACCAGCCCCTTTGGTTTGTATGTCTTACACCACCACCCATTTGCCTCTACATTGGTGTTTAATACCCCTAGTTTCATTTTTATATTTAATCTATGATTATGCCAAATGCATTATTACATATCAAATGCATTGGGGGGACTGATCATATCAACTGCATCATTAAATTTGAAACAGACTCACTATATTCTTTCATGGAGAAATATATTCTAAAATCTCACTCAATGATATATTTTGTTTATTTCTAATTGGATACATGCATTTTACAATGTATACATCCTTTATAGGGAACATGTTCTTTGATAATCTCCCTTCTTTGCCTTGACGTATGGATCTCTGCACTTTTCTAGTTGTAGTTCATATGCAGGAGACAAAATGAAGTTGAAGGTTTTACAGTCTCTGTGAGAAAAGTTGCTACAAGAAAATCATATATTTTGGATTGTTTATTGGTCATCTTAACCCTTGATGCACCTGATAAATTATGTATAATAGTTATTCCCACTGATACTTCCATACATACATTTTATTATGCTTGCTTGAACTCTGTTTGAGTAAAAATAAAAAGAGACTCGACTTAAGAATTGAAATGTTCATCTGCTCCATGTCTCCTTCTAGGAAGAATGAGAGGCTTACAAATTATTGAAAATATAGCACTCTGGTGGATGTTGCTGATAATATCACACTAAATTGTTTAGAAATCAATTATCTCAGTTGGGCTCTAATTAAACCACCATTAGAATATATTTTATTTATTACATGGAGAACAAGCCCCTAATACTAATAGTTTGGCTATCCTAGGTTCATATAAAGGAGTTTTGCTTAAAGCCTACTCACTCGTACAGAATTGGTCTCTCGGGTCGGTTTTTTGAAGCCTGCAGCGTCACTTTTTAGGCGACGCCTAGGTGGGCGTCGCTACAGTACTTGCGACGCTAGAGAGGTAAAAAAACCGACCCTAGAGAGGTAAAAAAACCGACCCTAAAGGTAGAAAAACCGACCCTAGAGAGGTAAAAAAACCGACCCTAAAGGTAGAAAAACCGACCCTAGAGAGGTAAAAAACCCGACCCTAGAGGGAACAAAAACCGACCCAAGAAAAGTACAAAAACCGACCCAAGAGAGGTAAAAAACCGACCCAAAAGAGCAACAAAAACCGACCCTAGAAGTCTTCAAACAGCTGTAAAAACACCTACTGGGTCGGTTTTCCTAAATAACTGACCCAACAAGTATCTATTGGGTCGGTTTTTCTTCATAAATGACCCTAAAAGTTTTCAAATAGCTGTAAAAAATACCTATTGGGTCGGTTTTTCTGAATAACCGACCCAAGAAGTCTTCATAAGCGACCCTAGAAGTCTTCAAATAACTGTAGAATTTTGGGATAGAACTTACTGGGTCGGTTTTTTTAATAACCGACCCAAGAAGTTTCTATTGGGTCGGTTTTCCTGTATAAACGACCCTAGAAGTCTTCAAATTGTTGTAGATTTGGGATACGACCTACTGGGTCGGTTTTTCTAAATAACCGACCCAAGAAGTATCTATTGGGTCGGTTTTTCTGTATAGACGACCCTAGAATTCTTCAATTTGTTGTAGATTTTGGGATAGAACCTACTGGGTCGGTTTTGTGAATAACCGACCCAAGAAGTATCTATAGGGACGGTTTTTTAAATAACCGACCCGAGAAGTTAAAATTTTTTTTTAAAGAAAAATTCTGCAGAACCAGAAATCTTCAGAACAGCAACCTGCAAAATAGAATTACTTTACGCAATTCAAAACCTGCAATAGAAATAGACTTGCAAATGCAATGATGCAAGCCAAAAATGCATTCCAAAGCCATTTGCAAACTTTTAAATGTCCAATCCTTTTTGAATTGATGTTTCATAACATATTTATTCACATATATTGAGTAGAGTCTTCATACACAACACTTACTAACATTTTTGCAAGTCTAAAATAGATTCATTCAAATGAGACATATAACACATACTAACATTCATACACATAGCACATACTAACAACAATGATAGATTGCAAGTTTAAAAGTGATATTAAATTTTTAATGTCATACTACAAAAAGTAAATTTTGACAGAGTTTCAAATCTACATACACAACTGAAGTTATGCTTTTTCAATCCAATGCTATAGTGACTTCATTAATAAAAGCATCTGACCATTCTTCTCGGAATTCATTTAACCCATCAAGTGTGTAAAGATGAGTTGCAAAGATCTGCAATAAAAAGCACATGCTCATATATTTATAAAATGATGCAAATCTCACTTGGAAATTTATGATGTTATTCTTTATTAATTACCTTATCTATACTCTGAATGTCTACTGATGCTTCTTTCAAAATAGTTTGCATATACTTCATTACGTAGTAGCCACAAGCCCAGTCATTATTTTGTATATGACACTACAAATAAAGAATTATAAATTAATATTAGTAAACTGCTACAAACAGAGTTGTACAAATAAAGAAATAAGACTATAAGAGAGTTAACATATAAAATTTAATACATTATTATAAGAGTTGTACATATATGACTAATCAGTCAAAGTAGTTACCTTGACATTTTTCAAAGTCAGTGTCTTCAATTTTGTGGGTATTATTCCTCCACCTTCACGATAAGCCTTTATTCCCCTATCAATCAATTTGATTACGATAGTTGTCAAAATAGAAATTCTAAGTATAAATATCATGTTGAAGCATAACAATTGATGTTATAGAAACTAAAATTTATGCTTACTCCATAGCTGGCAATCTCAGTTTGTGACCCCTTGTTGTTTTTCCCATTGGGTCAAGATAATAGAAAGTCATCAATTTTGGGACAACCACCACTAGTTCCCAATGTCTAGATCTGAGTAAATTTATATTGAAAACAAAAATTAGAATTATAATTTAGTGAATATTAGAATTCTATTAAATTATAATACTTACTCGACGTTAAAAGGAATTAGAATAATTTCCTTTCCAACACTACCAAAATATTTGAATGCAGTACTGAAGTACTCATTCACATCATCCATTTGTGTCTGCACTTGACTAGTGAGTGAAGGAACTAAGAATGCAACATTCTTTATATCAAAGTTTGTCATCTCAGTATATAAATGGATGTAAAACATTTGTAAAAATTTGATATGTTACAAATAAGCTAAAAATGTATATATTCGAGCAATCTATATTGATTAATTCTTACCTTATCCATACTTCTAATATCGAAGTATTTAGCCAATCATACTGGAACAACTCTATAATATCCTGAATAAAAATAAAATTCTCAAAGTCCCTCCCAACTGCATCTTCTGTTAAATTGACCATCATATGTGATCCTGAGCTTTGGTTGGCTAAGTATCGAGCCAAACCTTTACTTTTATTTCCCAATTCATCGAATGTGGCTTCTGGAATGAAAGAAGGTTTGGGCATAGGAGGACGACTACTAGGATTTTTACTTTTTGGTTTACAAACCTGTTAATTAAATACATACTTATATTAAACAAGTTCATATATGTAGCTAGTCAAATATAAAAACAACATGTAGATATACCTTGTCAATGATAACCAAGTGTTTAGGCCATCCCACCATAGCACCCTCTGCTTCATCAACTGTACCATATTCAGAAGAAGGTATGGGTAGTGGTTTGTCCCCCATTCCGTCATACACAAGATGGATGGACACACGACAAATGTCATCAGAAACTGATTGACAATGCAATGTACCACCGATGTTGTATACCTTACCCGCTGCCACAACATTATACTCTGGAACCTCCACTGCAAGTTTACAGTTCATACCAACCTAGTTGAAATAATATAAGTTATTATATACAAACTGGTAAACCAGATACCTACATATATACTCATATATATACAAACTTACTGCAGATTGTTGTGGTGGTTCATTGGGAGTGCTCCCATGACCTTCTACAATTGGAGTATGAGCTTGTACCTCATCATCTGAGAGACGCACGGTTTGATGAGGTTGAGAAGGTTGAGAAGGTTGAATAGGTTGATATGAAGACAATATTTGTTGCACTTTCTGTGATACTAATGCTTCAACCTCGTCATGTGTAACTGTATGACCTCTTCTAGCATTTGAAGGCCCATAATAAGTCTTGAATCCTATGCCAGCTCCTAATCCCCTAACACGGCCAGGATGCTCTTTCGTACCAAGAGCAACTGATAGTTCATCCATGCGTCCAACTGGTATGAACTTTCCTTGTTTTCTTTGCTCATAGAGATCATCCTATTCATATTTAATGAAAATATTAAATCACAAACAATTAGAGATCATCCTATTCATATTTAATGAAAATAATAAATCACAAACAATTAGAGATCATCCTATTCATATTTAATGAAAATATTAAATCACAAACAATTAGAGATCATCATATTCATATTTAATTGTGATGAACCTACCATCTTTTGTGCCACCTCCTTAGTTGCAGGGTTGGTAATTTCACCTGCTTTATTTTTTCTAGCATCAAGCCAAATTTTATAACGGGGTGGACACTCAACTTGAGTTGTGCTAGACCCTTCTCCAGAAGAGATTTGCTTCTCCAGTTGTTCTCGGCGCTGGGCATAACTAAGGGATCCCATGTGATGGTTATGCACATTTTTTGCCCGTCTTTCCTTTTGGGCCTCGTGAATAGCCTGATCATTTAAAATGAGGTATTGCAATTTACAAACTTGGAAAACATATACATATATAAAAACATTAATTGTATACCTGAAACTCTTCTGAATTCCTTTGTGCAACAAATCTGTCCCACACCCCAGGATCTATGAAAATATATACGTCTGTTGCTTTCTTCTTTTGCTTAGGATTATCTATATAATCCCTTTTGAGATAGGTCTTAAATGCCCTCCATCGTACACCACAACGCTGGAACACTCTTTTCCTATGTTCTTTTTCATTTAAATGAAAAACACCCTATATACAAATGAAGCAATAATCTTATTTCAAAAAGTATATGTCAAAACAAAAAACTGGAATCAATAAACAAAAAACAAGATAATATAGTATCAAAATTCAACTCACAGATATATCTTTCCAAATGAGGTCTTTCAAGCCAATAGGAACACCATGCCAGTTTTCTATATCTATTGGCACCTTACTGCATGCGATTGTTCCTACATAATGCTTAAAAGTACTAGCGTGTTCCCCAATAGGTGCTCCTCCACTTTCAAATTGGATTGACAATTTCTCCCCTTTTGCCCTAAGCTCTTGCATCTGACGCATCATTGTGGGACCTCTGCTATTCTTAGCATCACCACTAGCATCCTCATGCTCATTATCAAAATGTTCATCTTCACTTGCCATTTTAGAACAACCTGCAAACATACATGATAAAAGAAAACATAAGTGATAATAAAATAACAAGTGGTGATATATAATAAAATGTATACATGATAAAAGAAAATGTGTGCATGAATAATAATACATGCCTCTAGTTTTGGTTGAGTTGTTAGTCAACCAAAATTCCTTCAGCATGGTCTTGACGTGTATATAAGTCATCGGTGTTAACTTCAACATTGACACTTGGCAAACCAAGTGAAAATGGGCTGGAATCATCATACTTTTCGTAGTATTCTTCTTCATTTATAGGATCCACAGTAAACTGTCTTTTTCCATGAAGAACGACAGACCAGTTTTTATTTGCTGGGTCATCAATATAGAATACTTGTTTTGCTTGGTCTGCCATGATGAATGGTTCATCTTTCTCTCCAATTTTTTCAAAATTCACCAATGTGAAACCCAACTCATCTACTAAAATGCCTTTGTTGTTATCAACCCAATTACATCTAAAGATAGGAACTCTGAAATGTGTATAGTCCATTTCCCATATGTCCTCAATGATTCCGAAATATGACATCTCAGCTTCGCGTGGTCTTTTATCTTTGGCACTAGCAAAATACAACGAACAAGCTTTAACAGTGACCCCACTATTTTGGACTACACTACTTTCATATTGACGTTTAGTGTAATATAAAAATCTGTTTATGTCATAACCTTCATATGACATGACATCCATTTTTGGCTTAAAGGCGAGCCATTTTATGTTCTCAGCAACATTATTTGGTGATTCAGATAGCTGCTTAAAGACTTTCTCTTCAAACCACCTAATAAATGTTCGATTATGCTCTCTTGCAAGCCACATTGAACTGGATCGCGGATGATTTTTCTTGATAAGATCATTGTGTTCTGTGATGTAGCTACTAACTTCATCAATGTTGTGTAAAATATACAAATGTGCTTGTTCCCACAACTCACGACTAATTCCTTTCACTCGTGCTCCCAGAGTTCCTTTGCCACAATAAGACTCAGTAATAAGATCATTTTTTAGATCGCTAGAAGTTTCATTGGAATTCAAAAAATCGTTGCAAAAGTTCATCACTTCTCTAGCCACATAACCCTCAATAATACTCCCTTCAGGACGATAACGATTCCGAACATCACCTTTAAAAACACTCATGTAGCGTTCAAATGGATACATCCAATGTAAAAAAATTGGACCCAACATCTTCACCTCCCTTGTAATATGTACTACAAGATGAACCATGATATCAAAAAATGAAGGAGGAAAGTACATTTCGAGCTGACACATGGTAACAATTACATCATTTTGTAATTTATCGAGAGTATCAGGATGTATCACTTTGTTGCATATTTCATTGAAGAAGAAACAGAGTCTTGTGATTGCAAACCTTACATGCTTCGGCAATATAGATCGAATAGCCACAGGTAAAATTTGTTGCATTAAGGTGTGACAATCATGAGATTTGAGACCTATCAACTTCAGATCCTTCTTTGATACTAATCTACGAATATTAGAAGAGTATCTTTGTGGAACCTTAATATTATACAAGCACTCACAGAAAGTCTTTTTCTCCTTCTTGGACAAAGTGTAACAAGCTGGTGGTAAATATGTGCGGCGATCCCTGATCTCAACTGATAATTCTTTTCTTATACCCATTAATTCTAAATCTTTTCTAGAGTTGATGCCGTCTTTAGTCTTTCCTGGTATGTTCAATAACGTACCGATGATGCTATCACAAACATTTTTTTCAACATGCATGACATCAATGCAATGTCTAATTGTCAAAAATCTCCAATAGGGAAGATCCCAGAATATTGACCTCTTCTTGTATAGAGATTTGTCACATGCAAGCGTACGACTAGTTGAACTCTTTCCAAATTCATTAACAATATGTTTCACCCTATCATATACAACATTTCCTGGTATAGGTTTAGGAGCACTTCGTTCCTCAGTTGACCCATTAAAGGTTTTGCGTTGCCTTCGATAAGGATGCACTGGTGGGAGAAACCTCCGATGACCAAGATATACGATTTTACTACCATGTTTCAGTCGAATTGAATCAGTATTTTCCTCACAAATAGGACATGCTTTGTATCCTTTTATGCTATATCCAGACAAATTTCCATAAGCTGGGAAGTCATTAATCGTGCAAAACAACATAGCACGCAAAGTAAAGATCTCTTTACGTGAAGCATCATATGTCATAACACCTTCTTCCCATAATTTCGTTAGGTCATCAATTAGAGGTTGAAGGTAAACATCAATATCATTTCCAGGTTGCTTGGGCCCTGATATCAATATTGACAACATGACATACTTATTTTTCATACACAACCAAGGAGGAAGATTGTATATAACAATCATAACAGGCCACGTGCTATGTTGGCTGCTTAATGTACCATATGGATTCATTCCATCTGTACAGAGTCCAAGTCTTAAGTTCCTTATTTCTTTACCAAATTGAGGGTATAATAAATCAATTTTCTTCCATTGTGGTGAATCAGATGCATGTCGTAGGACGCCATCATCATTGACCTTTAACTCCCCATGCCAAGACAAATTTTGTGCATCTTCTGTATTAGCAAATAAGCGTTGAAATCGTGGTATTATTGGTAGATACCATATCACCTTGGCAGGTGAGCCATTTTTAGCCTTAGCTGAATTTGTAGTCTTGTACCTTGACGCACCACATTTTGGACAATTTATCAAATCACTATAGTCCTTCTGAAATAACACACAATCATTTGGACATGCATGAATCTTCTTAGCCTCCATTCCCATTGGGCACATTATTTTCTTTGCTTGATATGTAGAAATTGGAAGCTCGTTGCCTTCAGGAAGAATTTCCTTTAACAAAGACAACAATGAAGTGAAACTCTTATCGCTCCACCGGTTTTGAGCTTTAAGAGTATATAATCGCATCACAGCACTCAACCTCGTGAACTTAGTACAACCCTTATATAATGGTTTTTCAACATCATGGACAATGTTTGTAAATAAAGAAGGTGGATCAATGACATTGTCCTGACAGCTACGTAGCATCTCATCAACCATATCATCTTGAATCGGGTCATCATGAATCGGTTCATCATTGACATTAACATCATTATCTATATCTTCTATGTCACCACTATTAGTATCGACATTTTCTGATCCATAATTAAGTTTCTCTCCATGCCAATACCATTCATTATAACCTTGTATGATCCCATTGCATATGACATGATTCTTAATTTCCTCAACAGTATCAACTTTCAAATTGTTACCACAATTTCTACATGGACAATAAAACCTATCTGTAGGTAGTTTCCTATGTTCCTCAGCAAATCTGATAAATTCATCAACACCTTTGGTAAACTCTGGACTGCAACGGTTCTTGATAGACATCCAACTTTGATCCATTTTCTAGATCACATTAAAATTAATTATCAAAATGAGCATTTAATATTGATACTATAAGTTGTAAGGTTTTTTTGATAGGAAATTCATTACTTTTATACTAAAGTGTACCACCTATCCCATTTTTGAATATTTAACCTCACTAGTAATTGTATAATGTATGTTTAGTTTTCAATAAAATTTCAGCAGCATTTCCCCTTAGTTCTCCAAGTACATCAATGTAAATGGCAAATAACCACTCACATATGTACCCAGAGAACAAATGAGGAAATATTACTAAAAAAATTATTCAAAACTAAACATACATTATACAACTACATCCTAAGTGAGATTAAATATCCAAAAACAGTCCCATATCGGGGACTATCCAAAATTTACTCCTAATGAATAAATTTTGAACGGGTTTCTAAGTTTATATATAAATGTATTTGTCATATTTATGCATAAGTGGTCTCATCTATAAACCCTAAAGTGTAAATCTAAAACTAAACAATGTCTACCCTTGTATTTTTAGATTGTATACAATGATTAATTACATATGTGATTGATAATAAAATGTACATATAAAAAGAATACATGTTTTTATTATTGGTTGGTCTACTAGATAAACATTCATTTATAGGTACTGAATTGAATAATCAATTAGGTGCTCTTAACAGAAATAAATAGAAAGGCGTAAATTAAACATCATGCAGGATCTTTCATAATAGATAACAGTAAATCAAGACTCTACAGTCGGTCGTGCTACCTAGCACGGCCGTGCTACACCCTACAGCCAGCCGTGCAAAGGACAACATAGAGCTTGAAATGGGAAATGAAAAATCTTACCTGTCAGGCGCGAGCGTGGAGGAAAAGCTTTTCGTTTTCCGTTATCAACACGGCCGGGCCGCGCGAGAGAAGGTGCGTCGGCGGCGGGCGGCTTTTGGAGAAGCAATAGCGACCTTGGCGGCGAGCTGGTCTATGGCAACGGCAGTGAGCTGGTGAGCTTCGGCAACAGTGGTGAGCTGGTGAGCTATGACCCGACGAGACGACGAGACCTTGGCGGCGCTTTTGGTGGCGAGTCAACGAGCAACAACGGCGGCGACGACCTTGGCAAGCTTGTGATCGAGCGGCGATCGACGAACGGCACGCTAGTGGCGGCGACCTTGGTGTCGGCCTTGGCGTCGACCTTGGCGTCGGCCTTGGCGTCGGCGAGTGTGAGGGAGAACGAGAGCCGATAGTGAGGTTAGGAGAGAGAGTGTGAGAGTGTGGAGTGTGCGTTAGTGAGAGTGCGAGTGAGAGAGTAAGGGTTTTAAGACTTCTCGGGTCGGTTAAGCAAAAAACCGACCCAACAGGTCCCCAACGCCACTTCTAGGGATGGTTTTTCAAAAAACCGACCCGAAAGGTTAGACTTCTAGGGACGGTTTTTCAAAAAACCGACCCGAAAGGTAAGACTTCTAGGGACGGCTGTCTGGAAAACCGACCCGATAGGGTCTTTGCGTTGCGCGACACTTCTAGGGACGGTTTTTTAAAAAATCGACCCGAAAGGTTATACTTCTAGGGTTGGCTGTCTCAGAAAACCGACCCGAAAGGGTCTCTGCGCGAAAACTTATGGGGACGGTTAAAGACAATAACCGATCCAAGAGGTTATATATCGACGTGCGCGAAGGGTAAAAATTAATTTTTTCTCCGCGGGAAGCATGTCGGGTCGGTTTTTATATAAAACCGATGCTATATTAATGCGTGCCGCGAATTTGATGATTTCGCGGGTCTTTTTCTAGCGTCGATTAACCTTAAAAAACTGACCCAATAGCTAAAAGCAGTACCCGAATTTTTTCTAATGACTTGTTGCTTCGGTTTTAGCTTATTCGGTCGGTTTTTCTAATATAAGTGACGCTAACGGAAGCGATGTTAGAGACCGAAAATGTACTAGTGACTCCCTGTATACCATAATGACTGATGAACTTCACCACATTTTTCCTTTATCCTATTCTATGATTGTTTGTTGTATCCTATTAAACTAATTTCTTTTCTCATTCTATGAGGTTAACATATAGCTGGATACTATTTTTATTAGAAAGACTTCAACTTTTAATCATCATAGTTATGTTGACTATAGGAAGTAGGAACCAAACTAGTTCAAATTTCAGTCATGTATAAGGTGGCAGTTCTTATTAGGGTTTCAATGGGTGGGCAAAGCTAATGGTCCTACTAAGGTTGTGAAATCTAAATCAGCTAACCTTCACATTTGAACATTCTCTTGATATTGGGAAGTTCGAGAATGGTATTATATCTTAGATGTTGGCAGTAAAGTATGGTGACTTGACATTTTAATCTTGTGTAGTGAAGATATATTGAGTTTCCAACTTTCTTTAGTGTCCCTATCCACAGTGGCATTCTGGTTTGTCTTGTTGGACTGATATGATGAGGTTTCACCTTTTTGAGGATAAATTTTACTTGATGGTCCACTAGCACTTCTAAATGCTTGAAAGTTTTCTTGTTCTTGCTCTTCCAGATGAACTAGTAGCTGATCACCAATTTTATATACTAAGATGAATCTTTTCTTAGGTTCATATCTACCCAGAAGCCCATGTTGTCATGATGTGCATTACTAATCGATTTAGCTCCTGTCAGACACTGCGACAAGCATTTGCATGTCTGTATCATCTAATAGCATGCATGGTATACTCCTCTTCCTTCCTACATCATGGACAGTTATTGTCATAAATGAAGTGGGGTTGCTTCCTCCTTTTATTCGGAATAATTGCCTTTTTGCAGGTAAACCATAAGACCACTCTGAATTTCATGTATAGTGTAGGTAAATGTTGCCCAATGGCTCGTTTCCCTGGGCTACCCTATTCGACTCTAATCTTGGATCTGATGTTTTAGGTTATGGGCGTTCTCTCTGATCTGGAACTGTAGGTGCATTTCAACTACTTACAACTATCAAAGAGTTGGGATGTGAGGTATTTTATGATACTAAAATGTATCATTTTCTTGATTTTCTAAGTTTCTGGTATTGTAAAGTGTAGTTGATCTTCAGTTCATTGATACGGTCATTGGATTTATGGATTTAACCATACATGGTATGAAGTAGCTAAATATTTTTTGTGGAGTGTTTTTATTTGTGGCTGGATGGAAAAAAATAATGTGTCTATAGTTGAAGTTATCTCATGGATGGCTGGGTTATGATGTTTTCTCTGTTATCTACTGATGTTTGAGGTTCATTCATTTTCTACTCAGCTTACTTCTTAACAAGTACGATCATCTACTATTTAAAAGATTATGTGTGTGAGTCAGACTTTGATTAGTTAGTTGTGTCAGCTAGACTCCGATCTAACATCATTTGCAGGTTGGAGAAGAAAAGTTGATATCTCGCATCATGATTTTGAGATCAAAGATACTATGTCACCACTTTGCACTGTCTAGGTTATATTCTAAGTATCAGTCAAGAAAAGACAAGGAGAAATGACTCTCCATATAGTAGACTTCATGATGAATAATCAACTACTCATCTGAATTGAGCATATCCAATGACATAACAATTGAACTATTGAATCAATGTAGTACAAGATCCACATCTTTTGAGCAATAAAAAGAGGTCGTTCCCTACAGCATTTAAAAAAATAGTAAGTGAATCTTAAATATACAATCTCTCTATCATGATGATATAATGGTACGATGTATCTTGTAGGCATCCACAATGTTAATAGTATATTTTCAAAGACTAAAGCACCTTAACTGGATCAATGTTGTAATCTTGGTTGCCAATCCTTGTTATGATCTTATAGGAAGAATTTATGACACTACAGGTCTATAATCAGATTACAACCTGGTAAACACTTCTAGCTGTTTAGACACCAAAAATATTATCCAAAATTACAAAAAACCTTCATTATGTAATTCTCATGCAGCAAACCTCCAATTCACTTACCTTGATTTTCACCAGTTAGAGGGGGAGTATCACCCTTGTAATAACTAGCAGGTACCCATCTATCTAACACGAGTTCAAACTAATCATCATAATGTCTATACGAGCAAAGTGATAAAAAAATCCAAAATGGCATGATCCCACATAGAATTCCCATGAGAACCATACATCAGGTTGCACATATAATCAGAGTGCTATTCTTTCTTATATTTATGGCTAATTGCCTGGCTATCTCTTCTCTATCCTAACCTTCTTCTTTTGGTTTATTGGGTGTGCCCCCACATCATCATTGCCCAACAGATTGGCTCAGGTTATCATGGCATTGGAGTGGATGCTTCCACACTAGAATAGGCATGAATATCTTCATACCATGGTAATCCACTAGTTACCCCTTGATCTATATTCTAAATGATGTAGTTAGGTACTTGGGTTCATTATGTGTGTCTAAATACTTGTGCCTATTTTTATTGGAAGTTTAACACTTTTGATTGCCGGAAGTTCCCAATCATAATTCTGAGAGTGCAACTAACTTTCTAAGTTATGTAAGTGTTACTGAATTTAGCTTCACATTTACATATATCACATGAATATCCAGATGTATTATTTCTCATAGTAGCAAGACTGCAACTATTCTAATTCTATTTTAAGTTAATAATTAGTTATATCATGAATATGACTGTCATTCATGGCATGAAATGAAAAAACATGTAATATTGGAAGACACTAGATTGTCTTCGAAGAAAGTCCTTCCATGAGAAGAGCTCCACCCAATGTGAGGGTAGATCAAATGATTGAGATGATGAAGAATAAGTTACCTGGAGCGCCTAAATTTCTCCTCTGTATTCTTTCTGAGCGGAAAAATTATGATGTTTATGCTCAGCCTTTTTTTTTTAATCTCCTTTGCTTGATATAATCACCTTCTAGTTGAAGATATTCAAGTGTGTTTATTTCCCCCGTTAATTTCTTATCCTTCAGGCCCATGGAAGAGGAGGAACCTCCTAAATCATCACATTCTTGACATAGTGATACATCTTATGCTTGATATGATCTATACACTCCAGCTTGAGGGGGAGTGTTAATATATCTATTTTATATTTCATTTATTTATATTCTGTAATTTCTATTTACTGTTGGACATCTATGTAATTATCTCAATTCTCATATTAATAAAAGGAAGAGGATGTGTTATGTATCCCTTCACTGCTGCATCGAACACAGCCTTGCGGTACATTGCGTTCAGCAAGAACTACAGGACACAAATCTCTGAACCATGATAAGGAACTTTGTGGAACCACTAGTCATGCATGGCAAGGTGAAACGCTTTCAGATATGCAGAGAACTCTGAATTAATTAACTCCTGCACTATTATAATAACTCCAAAATGTATGATATGATATTTAAGCAGTATGGACTTCAATAGGGTGACAAGTCTTTGACTCAGCACATTTGAGAATTCAGATGAGTGATCCATCGGATGAGCTACACACTTCCTCTGGCCAGTGTTGTCCACACAAAGTAGAAACAAAGGATCGGTCGACTATCATTAAGCTCTTATTGGGTCTTCGGTGCAAGTATGAGGGAGCATGCAGTCAAATTCTATTTAGAGTTAAATATCATCCTCGATGAGTCATATTCTCAAGTATCATGATGCCTTTCTAGAGTTGGGTGCCTCTATTCTAACTTTGTCTTTTGTTAGTAAATCTACTATGCTAGGCTCAGTCTGATTCTGCCACTCATAGTCGTGGTCGTGGAGGACGTAATTTGAGTCGAAAAATAGTGGACAATGAGCATCTCATCTGTGACCAGAGTGCACTCACTGAGGGAGAAAGGTTCACACCAAAAGAACTTGTTAAAATTTACAAGAGTTTCCCACTAATAAGAGAAGATGCTCAAGATGGGTCTACAAATGAGATCTCGATAGCTGAAGAGTACAATCAGCTTACACAAATTTATGCTTCATTACAAGCTTCTTGTAAGGGTTGCATCTCCTATTCCTAGGCCAAATGGCTTACATCTCCCAAACCACCAAGTAGCAGCACGCCTAGTTCTTGATTTAGGGGCCACATATCACAACACAGGTTTACCAGAATTGTACACTATCTAGATCAGATGGCCTTCATTACCCTATGTCACTCTTGGAGATGGTTCTACATGCAATTTAGGTTCTCCAGCTGCAGTCTAGGGCACTAGAGCTATCTCTCATTTTACCCGATGTGCCTGTTGTATCTTCTCATTGCATCTCATGATTTTCGTATAATCTTGTCTCCATTAGTAAACTGCCTCATTCTCTTCATAATGTTGTAACTTGGTTTTTTCCTGCCTTGCCAAATCCCCCAAGGTGTGTCTTGATGCTTCATCTTTTTTCATTTGGTTAATGTCTTTGGGCAAGTTTCTAAGTTGGTTGGTCTAGAAAAGTTGAGTACGAGCCATATCAACTGGGAAAACACCAACAGTCCACTTTTAGGTCTACAGAACAAAATAAAGTAGAGTTTTCTTTTCATGAATTGATGTTATAGGATCCATCACATACTATGCAAATTTGGTTTCAAGTCTCATGCGACCATTATTGATGATTATTCACAAGTTACATGGCTTCATTTGGTGGGTATATCTGAAATATTATCCATCTTATAAATCATTGTGCAACGGAATTGAAAACTAATTTGGTGAACTTCTTCATATCTGTTGTCAGAGAATATATCAGCCATATGTTTATCCAATCTCTCATATTGCATCAATCATTAATCTTCTTACCCTCATACTTCTCAAGATGTTGCAGTTGCAGTTGCTAGACTGAGGTTCACTGGCCAGATGATGAAAGGATAAGGACCAGTCTTTTCTTCAAGTGTGACCACGTTAAACTAGAGTATTCCTGCAATATTCAATAATTATGTGTAGGACTACATCATATGCTCACTTTTTGTGGTTTTATAAGGCTCTCAATGAAGGAATAAAAATACACGATTTTACTTGCAATGTATTGGAGTTTAGGGAACTTTTTGATGATGTAATTATTGCTACATTCACATTTTCTAATCTGAACGATTATCCTCAAACAAGAAGGAAGTTGAGTCAGAATCTGAAGAAAACTTTGTCCCTAGTCTATTGTTTCTTATTTTAAATCTTAGACCCTTCATAAGTTTGTTTGAATACCCTGAATGCATTTCCCTTGTGGCTTTTTATCCTATGAAGGTCTACGTTCGTATATGGATTCCAACTCTGTCATTTTTTCATAAAGAAATGAATAAATATATTTTCTTTATCATCTATTTCCTTTATTTTCTTTTCTACTATGTTACTGAAATAGTTTCTTGATACTTCTTGTTCACAGCACTTTGTGACTTGAAACAATCACTCTAGTTTCAAATTTTGAATGAGGAAAACCAAAATATGCATTTAGAGGTCAGATTCATTACGTAACTAAAATTTTCAATTTTCTTTGTGCTGCTTTCATTGTATATATACAAATCTTTTATGCACTCTGTTATTCTGCATATGCAGGTAATTAGAGTTGGGAGGACTGATATTACTATATTTGACATCGTCATTGGTGATGTTATTCCTATAAAATTTGGTGACCATGTATTTGCAACTAAAATGCAGTATGATTATTTTGAGATGATGATGTGATGATTTTGAGTCGCATTTATAAACTTGTTTCACTCGTGTTTTATGCTTTTATTGGTCATTTTGGTGGTTAATATTGCATAATTTACTTACTTTAGTCTATGGTCCTTTTCAGCACCAATTCTCCCTTATTTTATTGTTTTGAGCACAAATGATTACAATAATATGTTTTATTTCGGCTTATGTGGTGTTGTGTTGAAATTTCAGGAAGAACACATATCTGCAGCTGTCGATACCATCGATAGCTGTCGATACTATCGACACAGCCACAGGTTGACAGCCGCAAGGAGCAGCACAGAGTCGATACCATCGACAGGGAAGTATCGACAGCTGTCGATACTATCGACACAGCCACAGGTTGACAGCCGCAAGGAGCAGACGGAGTCGATACCATCGACAGGGAAGTCAATGGTAGCGACATTCCATGAGGTTGCTGGTGAATAGATAGTCGATACTATCGACCCTAAAGTCGATACCATCGACACGTGGAGTTTTAGTGACGAAAAGGGAAGAAAACTGACACCTAAGAGTGTTGATACCATCAACCTTTGTCGATGGTATCGAGTCAGCATCAGGCGCAATGACAGAAAGAAAGAAGGATGCCGATATCGCGCAGTGTCGATACCATCAACCCGCGTCGATAGTATCGACACTGTTAGATGCAAGTTTGTTTCATATCAATCTAAATCTGACGGCTGTGATATTTTTGCAACCTAACTCGGTGATTATACCTAATGACGGTGCCAAAGAGTCGGGGAGGAGAGTCATTAGCCGCTGCACATGTCCCGAGAAGGGTGAAGAGAAGAACGGAGTCCAGAAGCACGCCCTAGCCATTTCGGAAGCTGAAAAAGACGTTTTCCATGAAAGGTTGTAGATCGTGTATTCTACGTCGAGGAATGCTTGGATCTTCTTCGTTCAAGGGGTTTCATCACCTATTCACATTTTTCTCCATATTTCCCCTTTTCTCAACCATGTTTTGCTCTGAGATGAACATGCGGGGCTAATCCCCTTTATCTTTAGGACCGGGAGTAGCCCGGGGAAGCATTGTATGATGTTGTTATCATAGTAATTCATCATTTATCTCTTAAATATGTGGTATGATTTTGTTTGCTCCATTATATAATTATGATTGATCACCCTAATGATAATCTAATGTCTTTAATTACTTTGAAAGAAGAATTGACGGTTGAAAAGAGACAAAATTCACATTAACTCATAAGTTCCTTGAACAAGGTGATGTATAGTTAATGGTGGAAACCCAGAGGTCGATTTTAATGCACCTAGTTTAGGGTATAGGTTACTATGACGGTGGAACCGACCTAGACATAGGTAGTGAATTGTACCACGACAGTGGGCAATTCTGACTACAGGACACTACCCGGATCGAGAGATGAACCTAAATTATTATATGGAAATCCATACAATGAGAACCCGCACTGAAACCGTAATCCTAAAGATCTCCACTTGAGTTGATTAAATTGAACCCTTAATCGATTGCTTTGTTTTATTTTATTTTATGTTGCTTCCACAACTACTTTCATAACCTTTTTATTGGTCTAGCTGATTGTGAGTAGTTAGTAGTAGTATACCGATAATTCAGTGTCCCTGAGTTCGACTCGGGCCTCACAAGGGCCTTTACTACATTGACACGTGCACTTGTGTTTACGCACGGTAAAATCGTGTCAAGTTTTTGGCATCGTTGCTGGGGACACGGCAATTGTCGGCACTACGAGTGTTGCAAGCGTCCACTCTAGGCCACATTTTTATTTTATTATTTTATATTCATTTTTGAAATTCATATTTTATCTTTCACATTTTGTAGTTGTCTAGCACGGTACTGAAATGAAATTACCATTTTTGCAGGTATCAGTGCATGGTGAAGACGCATAGCACCGACTACACGCAGTAATCACCAGAGGTTCCACTACCGAAACCAGACGACGAGGAGAACAACGTGCAGGCCCATCTGGAAGATATAGATTCCGACTCAGAATAAGAAGCCATGGTAGAAGAGCAGACGATATGGGAGAAGATAAAGGCTTCTTCCTCATCCGCTTCAAAGGGGCCAATTAAGAAGCAAGCGATCAACATTCCGACTTATAAGATTGATCATGTATTAATAAACTTGGTCAAGTCAAATGCATTCCATGGGTTAAAGAACAAAGACCCGGTGACTCACATAAGTTAATTCGTAGAGAACTGTGATATGATCAAGATAGACAGGTTCCTGCAGGAGACACTTTACCTGAAGCTATTTTCGAGTTCTCTGGCGGGAAATGCACGAGAATGGTTGCATAATCTTGACGATGAGTATGTGGAATGATGGAACCACATGGTGGAAGTATTCTTTGAAAGGTTCTTTCCACCTAAGAAGACAAATGATATGATCAGGAAAATTCATAATTTCAGCCAAAAGGTAGGAGAGACTTACTCTGAGACCTGGGAACGATTTCAGATCATGCTCAGGAGGTGCCCGCATCATGGGCTTGACAAGGAGATGTAGGTCAAAATCTTCTATTTTTCTCTTTTCGAGCATGATAGAAGTAACCTAGATTTTACAGGTTTCGGGTTCTTCTTGAACAACACCGGTGATAGGTGTTGGGAAATTCTGAAAAACATGGCCAAGAAACAATCCTGGGGCAAAGAGACGCCGTAGAGCATGTTCGAGCTGTGGGGGAGTCAAAGGCCATCAAAGAACTAAATGAGAAGATGGACATTCTCGCCAAGAAACTACTTGTAAAAGAAGATATCGAATCTGAGGATGAAGCTCAAGTCAAATTCATGCGCCAGCAGCAGCGGTACAGAAACAACGATTATTCATGGAGGAAAGACAAGAAATTTTCCTGGAAGGATCCAAATAATTTCTTACAGGACCCCGACGCAAAACCACAACCGGTGACGGAGGATAAGAGCACGGAGTTTCTCAACCAAGTGATCAAGCAAAATCAAGAATTAATGAGCACGTTTGGTCAGCAGATCAAGCAACAAGGGGAATTCATGAACCAATTTGGGCAGACCTTACAAAGTCACGGGGCTCAGATGAGGACTATAGAAACATCATTGGTGCAAATGGCAGTTGAGATAGTAAATATGAAGAAACCAACACAGTAGGGTTTTTCGGGTAATACAAACATTCCAGGAGGAAGCCAACAGGCAAAGGCAATTTTGCTAAGGAGAGATAAGAAGATTTTAAACCCCAAGGTCGATGAACCAAGCAAACCCCAGCCAGAAAATGAAGGTGAGACCACAGAGGAAGTACCAATTCCAACCACAATACCGATAGAGGATGTAGTAGAGGATGTCACATCAGAACCCGTCATTATTGAGGAGGAGACACAGACACAGAAAAGGACGCCATATGTGCCGCCACATCAGAGGGCACCGAATGTCCCGGTCCCGTATCCAAATAGTGTGAAAGCAAAAAAAGTGGACGCTCAGTTCAAGAAGTTTCTGGACAGCTTTAGAAAACTTTCTGTCAACATTCCACTATTAGAAGTAATAGAGAAAATTCCCTCCTACGGGAAGTTTCTGAAAGACATCATTACAAAGAAGAGGAAGATCTCTGACACTGAGGCTGTGGTTCTCAAGGAGCAGGTGAGTGCCTTCATCATGGGCACATTGCCACCTAAAAGTCATGATCCGGGCTGCTTCAATATTTCATGCTATATTGGGAAAGTGAAATTTGGCAAAGCACTATGTGATTCCGGGGCAAGCATAAACCTGATGCCCCTCTCTACGTTTAAGAAATTGGGATTGCAAGACTCAAGGCCAAGCAATATGACAATACAGTTGGTAGATAATTCAGTGGTGAAGTCGTATGGTATTTGCGAAGATGTGTTAGTAAAAGTGGATCGGTTTGTATTCCCAACAAACTTTGTTGTAATGGAAATGCAGGACGAGCAAGGAAATGAATTACTCCTTGGGCGACCCTTCCAAGCTACTGCTGACATGATACTTGAGATGGGGAGAGGTCGTTTAACCTTGGGTATTGCTGATGATCGGTTTGAGATGGTCATTCCCTCCATCACAACACAATTAAAAGCTAAAGAGCAATGCCGCATGGTGAAGCACTTTGATCAGAATATCTCTCTCTATCTAGGGAAGCCATTTTTAGATATGGCTCATGTAATGACTAAGGTGGAGAAGGGGACACTGGCTGTAGACATCATGGAGTAGACCAAGGTTGTGTCTCTTAGCAAGGCTATGGGTTTTCCCAATGATGAAGAGGAGGACGCCCCTCCTTCAACTGAAGATGAGGCCATAGCAAGTTCTATTTTCAATGCATATCCAGAATTACATCTTGAAGCCTGCCTAGTTAATATAACACATGATTGGATGAGAAGCAAGTCACTACAAGAGTGTGCCAAGATGCTTCAGGTGCTTCCATGTTTTTATGCTAGGTACTATGAAGACCTTGGTGAACTCCCACCACCGCTTCAGTCATCCTTGATCAGCCCGCCAGATCTAGAATTGAAGCCACTTCCACCGCATTTGAAATATGCATTTCTAGATGAGGGTGAGAAGCTACCAGTGATCATTTCGGCATATCTGAGTACTGAGGAGGAAGATCAACTGTTGATCATGTTGAAGAACCACCGAGGTGCATTCGAGTGGTCGGTAGAGGACATAAAGGGGATCTCCCCTACATTGTGCCAACACAAGATCCGGCTTGAGGAGGGAGCCAAACCGGTAATTCAACCACATCGTCAACTAAATCCTAGCATGATAGAGGTCGTCAAGAAGGAGGTGATCAAGATCCTTTCTGTAGGAATCATCTATGATATATCCGACTCGACGTGGGTGAGTCTGACACAGGTAGTCCCTAAAAAGGGGGGAATTACTGTTACACATAATTTGTTAAATGAACCTGTCACAACCCACTTGGTAACCGAGTGGCGTGTATGTATTGACTACCATAGATTGAATGCTGCTACGCTTAAGGATCATTTCCCTCTCCCTTTCATTGATCAGATTTTAGAAAGATTAACAGGTCGATCTCATTTTTGTTTTCTCGATGGTTATTCGGGGTACAATCAGATTTCCATTGATCTTAAGGACCAAGAGAAGTCTACCTTCACTTGTCCTTATGGAACATTTGCATACCGCCGGATGCCATTTGGTTTGTGTAACACACCGACAACCTTTCAGCGTTGCATGCTTGCCATTTTTTCCGATATGGTTGAACGTTGTTTGGAGGTTTTTATGGATAATTTCTCCGTCTATGGTGCGTCCTTTGATGAATGTTTATACAATTTGGACAAGCTTTTGCAACGATGTAAGGATACGCAATTGGTCCTCAATTGGGAGAAATGTCACATGATGGTCAGCGAAGGGATCGTGCTTGGACACAAAGTGTCTAGCAAAGGGTTGGAGGTAGACCCGGTGAAGATCGAAGTTATTTCCAAATTGCCCCCACCAAATTCGGTTAAAGGGGTACGGAGTTTTCTAGGTCACGCCGATTTTTATCGCCGATTTATAGAAGATTTCTCAAAAATTGCCAAACCATTATCTGAGTTGATGGAGAAGGATGTTGTGTTTGATTTTAACAAAAAATGTTTACATGCCTTTAATGTGCTCAAAGAGAAATTGATTTCTGCTCTGGTTGTTCAAACACCTAATTGGACAAAACCGTTTGAATTGATGTGTGATGCGTCGAATTTTGCAGTGGGGGCAGTTTTAGGACAACGTGTGGAAAATAAACCCGCTGTGATTTTCTATGCGTCCAAAACCTTAAATGAAGCACAACCGAATTACACAACAACTGAAAAAGAACTTCTCGCTGTTGTTTTTGCTTTTGAAAAATTATGGCAATATCTTGTAGGATCTAAAGTCATGGTATGGACAGACCACGCCGCCATTAAGTACTTGATGGAGAAAAAGGATGCCAAACCTAGACTGATTAGGTGGATCATACTGTTATAAGAATTTGACATTCAAATCAAAGATAAGGCAGGAATAGAAAATGTGGTTGCGGACCATTTGTCTAGGTTGGAAAGGGTAGATGAGAAGGACGTGCATATACCCATTACCGAGACATTCCCTGATGAGAAACTATTATCTGGGAAATCTAAAGATCCTTGGTTTTCTTTTATTGTTAATTATCTTGCTTGCAAAATCATCCCAGATGATTGGACTTACCAGGAGAAAAAGAAAATTTTCCATTATTTGCGATATTATTTTTGGGATGACCCTATTCTGTTGAAGTAATGCAGGGATGGTGTGTTGCGCGGGTGTGTACCGGAGGTGGAATACTAAAGTGTCCTTCTTCATTGCCATACTCTACCAACGGGTGGCCACCATGCTAGTTCTAGAACTGCAGCCAAGGTACTTGAGAGCGGTCTCTATTGGCCTACTCTGTTTCGGGACGCATATAACTTTGTGCGGCTATGCGATTCCTGCCAACGAGCAGGTAATATTTCAAAAAGACAGGAGATGCCCCTCAATGTATTTCAAGAGGTCAAGGTGTTCGATCTGTGGGGTATTGATTTTATGGGACCCTTTGTGTCCTCCAATACCAATTTGTACATCTTATTAGCTGTTGATTATGTGTCGAAGTGGGTAGAAGCAATACCCACAAGGACTAATGATGCCACTGTAGTGTGCAGGTTTGTTAAAGAATACATTTTCTACAGGTTTGGTGTACCAAGAATGATTATTGGTGATGGAGGTACACATTTCCGAAATCAAAAGTTTGCGGCATTGTTGTGAAAGTACGGGGTGAAGCACAACACTGGTACCCCGTACCACCCGCAGACACAGGGTCAAGTAGAAGTCTCCAATAGAGAGATTAAGAAGATCTTGGAGCGCATTGTTGCTTCGATGTGAAAGAACTGGAGTATCTTTCTACCGGACGCTTTATGGGCGTACAGGACGGCATTTAAGACACCTATAGGCACCACGCTTTTTAGGTTGGCTTACGGTCGGGCCTGCCATTTGCCGGTGGAATTGGAGCATAAGGCGCACTGGGCGCTGAGGAAGCTAAATTTAAGTTATGATGAAGCAGGAAAGAAACGTTTGTTAGAACTGAATTAACTTGATGAGCTAAGGATGAATGCCTATGAAAGCTCGCAAATCTACAAGGAGTGAACAAAGTTGATTCACGATCGACATATTCTGATGTGTGCCTTCAAGAAGGGAGATCACGTACTCTTGTTCAACTCTAGGTTGAAGATGCATCCCGGGAAATTGAAATCTCGATGAAGTGGACCATTCACCGTAGAGGAGGTCAGGCCACATGGCGCAATCATGGTGCGCGATGGCGAGACAACATTCTTGGTTAATGGACAACAATTAAAGTTGTACTTCGGTGAAGATTTCACGAGGAAAGTGCATGAGGTTAAACTCATTGCACTTACGGCTGCATGAGGAGCTCAAATTTTGTCTAGCCAAAGACGTTAAATAAGGGTGCTTGTTGGGAGGCAACCCAACCATCGATAGTGTCGTTTACTTTCTTTCACATTAGCAGGTGAGTTTGTTTTGATTTTGTTTTTAGTGTAAAAATGATACCTTGATCGTTTGTTCAATGTGTAGGGCTGAGGCAGGGTCGATACCATCGACCCTTGTGTCGATGGTATCGAGATAGGCACAGGTAGGCGTCTGCAAAAATTTCTTTGAGTCGATACTATCGACGGCCTCGTCGATGGTATCGACCCACCATCAGGTTGCTCGCCAAAATGTGGTCGATAGTATCGACATGGATGTTGATACTCGCGAGATCTCTGGAGATATTCAGATGAATTTGTCTCAGTAAAGTCGATACCATTGACACGATCGTCGATGGTATCGACCCAGTTGCAGGCAGAAAGCGGTGGCCGGGCCTCGCGAGGGTGTGTGCCCTAAGAAGAGCCAATACTATCGACTTGCGTCGATGGTATCGATGCTACACGTCACCGATCTGTGAGAGGAAATCAACGGCGATCGCTACATCAAGAGAATCGATACGTGGGATGGGTCGATACCATCGACACCCATCGATGGTATCGATGCATCATCGATCGGGGTCCCCACATCAGGCTATCGACAACCGTCGATACTAGCGGAAGACCGGATTGTGCTACAGGAGTCGATACCATCGACTCGCGTCGATGGTATCGATGGGAACACAGTAGCGCCGGCCACGGTTATAAAAGGGATGGATTATCGTCATATGACGTCACACCTTTAGAGCTTTCCTCCTCCACTTGTGCCGTACGTCTTGTTGAGCGACCGGAGCCCGACTACAAGCATTCAAGGAGCGAGTTCTTCCCCAAGCCTTCACCAAGCGGAGATTGTCTTCTCCGACCTTCACCAAGCTCCTTGTTTTATTCCTTCTTCCTCGACGACAATGGTGCAGACGGTGGGAGCATCTTCTTCTCAGGCGGCTCCTAGGGAGATCGAGACCTTTATTCCTCTGCGCCCTGGATCAGTTCCTCATCCAAGGATTGTCCACCCTTCCCCGGAGATCCGGAAGGTGTACGAGGAGTTGCTGAAGAGAAGGATCGAGCCAACCCAATATGTCGATCGGACCATGATCCGCGATCTTGGGTTCGAGGCTAATCTCAAATATGTTCTCCAAGGTCAGGTGAAGTAAACCGACAGGAGGCTAGATGAAGTCCAATATTATGTAGAGGGCCACCCATTCTTCGGCGAGTGGCCGACTTACAAGGAACTCGTGGTGGAGTTCATGGCATCATTGGATATCAATGTGGTGCCCAATGACATGATCGCCACCGACAGAGAGTGGAAGTAAGGGACGGGTGTCGTTCCGACTCTACAACAACAATTACACCATCACTCTTGACCAGTTTAATTCTATATATAACTGGGCTCATCATAACTACCAGCACAGGAGGCCGGACAACAAGACGGACTATGACGCCATCTTCGCCCAGCTTGTGACCGCGCCTCCGGGGAAATCTGTCAGCTATCACAATTCTACAGTTACTGATTTTGAGCATCTGTTTGTGCGGGTTTTACACCGCATGCTCTACACCACACTATTTGCTCGCGGCGACTTGACTCTCAGCAAGTTTCAAGAGACAGACTTGTTCTTCCTGCACAAATTGCTGATGTGCGATGAGTGCAATTGGGGTGCGTTCTTCTTGCCGCGCGTGTTGGACGTGAAGAGGAGTACGCGGAATGCTCCTATCCACTTTGGAGGGCTCATCATTCTGTTGGCCTTCTATCTTGGGTTAGATTTCTCCCAGGTTACTCCCCTTTCTAACAGGAGCAAGGTCAACCTCCAGCATCTGCACCGCTCCAACCTCATCCTGTTACGTGATAGCTTGACATATGTGCATTGCCATGTCAATAAAGTATATCAAGAATGTTCACTTCCCGACCCCGTCTTCAACATCGAGGGCTCTCAACATTTTAGGTGGCCCATCATAGCCATTGATGATTCAGATGAAGACGGCGGCAATGGCGGCAATGATGGAAATGATACTGACGACGACGAGCACGAAGAGGAAGAGGAGGCTTTCACTCCTCTTGGAGGATGAGTAGCACCCCGGAAGCGTCCCCGCATGCATCTGGGTGCATCTTCATCTTCACAGCCTTTGCCACCACAGCCCTCTCAACAATGAGAGGATGCCTACTCCATGCAAGGGATGTATTCAATGCTGCAGGATATTCATCAGACACAGCAGCAACATACAGCTTCATATGTCGGTATTCAGGATACGACGAACTGGCTGCTTGATAACCAGAGGGCTATTTTTTAAAATGAGCGCCTCCTCCTCGACAACCAACAGCACATCCACGACAGGTTGTATAGGATGGAAATGCAGAAGTAGCCCTTCTACGATCATTACTGGAGCCAAAATATCTTTGGGGGGTATCCACAACCTCCGCCCATGCCCCAGTATGATTCGAGCTTTTAGGGCCAGTACCCATCTTGGGACCCCACGGCCCCGCAGTACCCGCCTCCTCTGGAAGAATGATCGGTATCACTATTCCACCTTTTAAGGTTGTTTTTTACTATGAGGCCATAGTCGAATTCAAGCTTGGGGGGGGAGTTGGAATAGCTCTATCCTTTAGTTTTCTCAGTTTTTAGTTTTTATTGTTTTGTCTTTTGTCATTGGCTTTGATTAGTTTCTTGTTTGTTTGTAGGATCCACACTCTATCTAGTGTAATTGTGGATGTTAAGTCATGTGTCATCTCGTTGCTTGTACTTGGGAATTAGGGGCGAATTTGAAAAAAAATAGTATTTTTGCAAACTTGTGTTGTTTAATTTTGAGCACATAACTTCAGAAATAATTGAGTTTGTCAACTTTAAAACAGGATATCACAACTGTATATTCCTTTGATTCATGATAAGTGGATGGAATTGGTCATTTGAGGCTAATTGACCAAATGATAATGAGACTTTAATTTTAAATAAGAGAGAGAAACCTCTTAATTACTACACAGGTCAGTAAGGAGGGACACATAATATTTCCAAAGGTTCAGTCAATTAATCTTGTGATTTATCCACCCCATTATTTTCATACTCCACCATAAGAACGGGAAGTACATTACGATTTTAATCTCTTTGATTGCACTCCATGTAGATAGGTCTTGCATTGCAACTATTTTCACATATTTTTGCATGAAAATGAAAAAAAAGATAGAGTAGTTATACATGCACATTATCCTTAGGTGTGTGTCATGTAGTTGCATGATCATCATTTTGTAGCTGCATTCACATCTTTTGTGCATATAGTACATCATGCATCTTATGTCTTCTGAAACATTAAAGGTGGTGAACTTGTTCCATACCTTCTGAATGCTTCAAATGTATAAGTTATTTAACAAGAAGTGAGCCTGATGAAGAATTCATTGTCATCTGTGAAAATAATCTTAAAAAAAAAGAGAATTGAGAAGTAAGTAGTAATGAGAGGGAGAAAGGAACATAGTCTCACATGTATTTAAAAGAAGAATAAGTACATTATGTAGTTTTCCTAAATATTCTATCTCACCTTGAGATGGACTGAAAGTGCATGCATCATTCCACCCAAATGTAGGCATTAGGGCATTAACACTTGCATATGAATCATTTAGGTCATTTTTTCTTTGTATTGCATGATTGACTGTTATGTGCTTCCATGTCTTCCACAACCACCTATCCCATCCACCCGTTGCTCTAATCGGTAGGCCACCTATGATATTCTCCTCATTTAGTAATATCAGGAGAGTTGTTTCCATTTAGATGGTAGTTAGGATGAGCAATGTAGCTAGGAGATCACAAGATGCACCAAGTCTGGACTGGAGGATTTTATTATGTTAGCTACCTTATGTGATAGTGTTCATCAATTTTGAGGTAGACATCTTTTGTGGATGATTATTGTCACCTTTAGGGTAATTATCATTCTGTGGTTAGTGAGGGCCGGTATGTGAATGTCCGGTGGGGATCATGTGGTGATATTTGTTGTGACGATCTGTTCTTTAGTTGACTCTCACAATTCTATTCTAGAGTTTTGTTGCTCGAGGACGAGCAATGTTCAAGCTAAGGGGAGTTTGATGTGATGATTTTGAGTCGCATTTATAGACTTGTTTCACTCGTGTTTTATGCTTTTATTGGTCATTTTGGTGGTCAATATTGCATAATTCACTTACTTTAGTCTATGATCCTTTTCAGCACCAATTCTCCCTTATTTTATTGTTTTGAGCATAAATGATTACAATAATATGTTTTATTTTGGCTTATGTGGTGTTGTGTTGAAATTTCAGGAAGAACACATATCGGCAGCTGTCGATACCATCGACAGCTATCGATACTATCGACACAGCCACAGGTTGACAGCCGCAAGGAGCAGCACAGAGTCGATACCATCGACAGGGAAGTCGATGGTAGTGACATTCCATTAGGTTCCTGGCGAATAGATAGTCGATACTATCGACCCTAAAGTCGATACTATTGACACGTGGAGTTTCAGCGACGAAAAAGGAAGAAAACTGACACCTAAGAGTGTAGATACCATCGAACTTCGTCGATGGTATCGAGTCAGCATCAGGCGCAACGACAAAAAGAAAGAAGGATGCTGATATCGTGCAGTGTCGATACCATCGACCCGCGTTGATAGTATCGACACCGTTAGATGCAAGTTTGTTTCAGATCAATCGAAATCTGACGGTTGTGATATTTTTGCAACCTAACTCGATGATTATACCTAATGACAGTGCCAAAGAGCCGGGGAGGAGAGTCATTAGCCACTGCACACGTCCCGAGAAGGGTGAAGAGAAGAACGGAGCCCAGAAGCATGCCCTAGTCATTTCGGAAGCTGAAAAAGACATTTTCCACTGCCGAAAGGCTATAGATCGTGTATTCTACGCCGAGGAACGCTTGGATCTTCTCGGTTCAAGGGGTTTCATCACTTATTCACGTTTTTCTCCATGTTTCCCCTTTTCTTGACCATGTTTTGCTCTGAGATGAACATACGGGGCTAATCCCCTTTATCTTAGGACCGGGAGTAGCCCGGGGAAGCATTGTATGACGTTGTTATCATAGTAATTCATCATTTATCTCTTAAATCCGTGGTATGATTTCGTTTGCTCCATTATATCATTATGATTGATCACCCTAATGATAATCTAATGCCTTTAATTACTTTGAAAGAAGAATCAACGTTTGAAAAGAGACAAAATTCACATTAACTCATAAATTCCTTGAACAAGGTGATGTACGGTTAATGGTGGAAACCCAGAGGTCGATTTTAATGCACCTAGTTTAGGGTATAGGTTACTACGATGGTGGAACCGACCTAGACATAGGTAGTGAATTGTACCACGACAGTGGGAAATTTTGACTACATGCCACTACCCAGATCGAGAGATGAACCTAAATTATTATATGGAAATCCATACAATGAAAACCCATGGTGAAACTGCAATCCTAAAGATCTCTACTTGAATTGATTAAACTGAACCCTTAATCGATTGCTTTATTTTATTTTATTTTCTGTTGCTTCCACAACCACTTTCATAACCTTTTTATTGGTCTAGTTGATTGTGAGTAGTTAGTAGTAGTCTACCGATAATTCAGTGTCCCTGAGTTCGACTCGGGCCTCACAAGGGCCTTTACTACATTGACGCGTGCACTTGCATTTACGCACGGTAAATTGTGTCAGATGATTTAAGGCTTTCTCGTATCTTCAATAGAATTAACTTTTGTAGGTTCCTACTGATGCAATTTTGATTTCAAGGCACTGTCTGGCCATTGACGAATCTAGCATGACTGATGAAAGCATGATTGTAAGTATGCATTTGAATTCAGTGCATGTACATGTATTTGTCCTATGACGTCACTATTAAGCATTGATCAAAATATTTATCATTTAGCAATTCCATTGAAGCTACAAGTGAATTATAGGTCCACAAGGATCCCATCAAGACACCATTTTTGATGTATGAATGCAAGGTAGTTCATTGTTATGGAACAATTCTTGTACGTAAATTTTCAATTGTTTCCATAAAAGCTTCCACTTTCATTGTTTGGACATGCCTAAAAAATAGTTTGATCAATGTCTTTATGTGGGCTGTATGGGTGCAAACTCAAGAACATTTTGTTATGAAACTTTTTCTTAAAATTCTATACTGATCTAGTACTGTCTATAAAGTCTTCAGTGATTTCTTAGATTTTTTCAGTTGGGTTTGAAATGAGCCTCTTGTCAGTTAAAATATTTGCACATTTGACACATAGTAATGTGAAATGAAAAAGTCATGTGGTACCTTGTTATCTTGCACTAATTTATCTAGGTATATTGCATACCAGTAATCTTCAGGTAAATTTTGAATTTATCCAAAAAAGAAGTTTAGGTTATCTTTGTTTCACAATTTTTGTCTCAATGTTTTAGATAGTGGATATTCTAATGTTGTTAACTAGTTTTGAGGCGCTATATTTAAAACTTTTAATAAGAAGACTACATGGACTTTGCATGAATTGCGACTCCAGAGTGCTACAAAAATACCTATCACTTCAAATATTTAAGATTTATAGCTTTTTTTAAATACGGTGACTGGAGGTGATTTCTATCATTATCATCTTCATTATCTAGGGCTCAGTCTCATCATGTATGCTGATGTGTGCTAATCTATGATCATCTATAAGTATATAAAAATGACTATTAATGATGGCTGACAAAACCTGATTCTAAGCCTATAAGTATAATTAGTGTAATACACATATTTGCGTATAATGTTTGGAAGCTCATGATATATATGAATGAGGTTGAAAAGTAGATATAGCCAATGTGTGTCTTTTTTTTTACAGAAGTTTTGGGCATGGTAGCAGTTGGAGTTGCCTAGTTTATACTTATGAACCGAGTAGGAAGGGGAGCAGCTGGCGTTCTAATTTCCTTTAGTTGGCCTATTTGAGGGTAATAGGAGAAGAACAATACGAAGCACCCAATTATAGTGTGGCTGCCGACCTGGTTCTGCTTCCGAAGGCAATGACAATTTATGTTAATTGCATAGGAGAGGAGACAGAACTACAAACTACATTGTATTGCAGTCTAGCCAATGTGTGTCTGACAGTTACATATTTGAAAGCTTGATAACTTAGATACTGTGATATCTTTTTATCCTAGCCATTTTGGAATCACGGCCGATGTTTGCTGGCATGATACAAATAAAAGATAAGTCACTTTTTAATGTTTCCAGATTTGATGCCAATGACGTGCAGGAATTATTTTCCTGCATCACTTTCACTAGAATCAGAAACCAACGGAACTACACTCCACTTAGCTACCTTCTCTACAAGTTTTAGATGGGCCCAACTGAGTGGAAACCAAAAGGAAGCTCCAAGTGAAGAACCAAGGAGCATATTCCGTACTCGCCATCTCAAGGAACCAAGCAATATGAGACCAGATACAACAGCAGTTGTTGAGCCAGCTCCAGCAATGTTGAAGACATCATGTATGCCACGTTGTTCAGCAAGAAGATTTTGCAAACCATAAAATGCAGCAGTAAACATTGGTATTGTATTCAATATAAGGGGAAAGGTAAAATGTCCTCCCCATGTAATTCAATATAAGGGGCAAGGTAAAATGTTGAATGAAAGTATATCATTGGTGTTGTATTCAATATAAGGGGCAAGGTAAAATGCCCTCCCCATGTAATTCTCAATTGATTATAAATAAAAATTATTCATACTTTCAGAAAAGTGAGTTCGTCTACAATTGACATTCATTTAGAAATAATGATAATGAATTGAAAACTGAATGACTAAAAGCCATGAAAATGTAGTAATACAGAACTAGTAGTCATTATTGGCTTTTTTTATATGCCATTAAACTCAATAAGAACATTTTCATACACCAACATAATACAAAATAGTGGCATTTGTATAAAAGCCAATTGATGGATAGTGGCTTTTTTATAAATGCCAAATGATGGTTTAGTGGCCTTTATGTGGCATTTATTCGAAGCCACTAAAGACAAACCTTTAGTGGCTTTTACAACTTAAGCCACTATCTTCCTAGTGGCATTGGCGCTAGAGGCATTTTTTTAAATGTCAACACATGCCGCTAAACATGTTTACTGGATTTTATTTTATTTTAGTGGCATTTCTGAAAGGCCGCTAATGAGTATGTTTGTTGTAGTGTTACAAGGCCCACATTGTTGCTAAAGGCTTTCATCAACAAGAATGTCTTGATTACAATGAATCTTTTAGTCCAATTGTTAAACCTACTACCATTCATGTTGTCCTATCCATAGATGTTTCTCTCAATGGACCTATTTGTCAACTTGATGTGCATAATGCCTTTCTCCATGACAAGTCTAAGCCTAGTCATGTTTGTCATCTTTGCAAGTTCATTTATTGTCTCAAATAGTCACCACGAGCTTGGTTTTCCCAACTCAATCATGTTCTTCATGCCTATGGCTTCCATGCATCCAAAATTAACACTTAGTCATCTATCACCACAACAATGACACAATTTATGCTTTAGTCTACGTCGATGACATCATTATTACAAGAAATAACCCCTCCACCTTTTTAAACTTGTTTTCATGTCTTATTCAAAAGTTTCCCATCAAGGGTCTTGGTCCTTCACAATTTTTCCTTGGTGGCGAAGTCACTCGTTCACCCAAAGATTTATATATCTCCCAATGCTAATACATGATTGACCTTCTGCACCACACTGACATGACCACTACCAAACCAGTTTTGACCCCCATGTTTCCCACCACTAAACTAAAATCGGTACCCCACTTAATGTTCCAACATGTATCATCAAACTGTTTGATCCCTTCAATATCTCACACTTACTCGTCTGCATCTTTTGTATGCTTTCCACAAAGTCTATCAATATATTTCCCAACAAACTGAAGAGCATTGGGTTGCTTTTAAACATATCCTTCATTACCTTAAACACACCCTCATTCTCACCTTATCATTCACCCCTTCCTCATCTCTTAACCTCCATTCTTTCTCTGATGTTGACTGGGATGGCTCCCTCGATGATAGATAATTTTCTGGAGGCTACGGTATTTACTTAGGTACCAACCTCATTTCTTGGTCAGCTCGCAAGCAAAATATCATCTCAATCCTCTGTGGAGTCTGAGTATAGGTCTCTAGAAAATACCACAGTCAAACTTCTATGGATTCAAGCTCTTCTATGAGAACTTCATAATCCCCCAAAATGTCCTTATTGTGGTGTGACAACACGGACGCCACCTATGTCACTGCCAACCTTATCTTCCATCACATACCCAGCTCATCAAAATTGATTTTTTGTTTTTCACAGGATCAAGTCTGTAAAGGATTCATGCAAGTGTGATACATCCACATAAAAGACCAATTGGCTGATGTCATGACCTAAGATCTTTCTCGTAACCAATTTAAGAACATTCGTACCAAGGTGTGACTACACCCTAGTAAGTGTCCAACTTGTGGGGGTGTTAGACAATGCATTACAAGTTCCAGCTCCTACAACCAACGTTTGATCAACTAGGAAATTAGTTCCCTTGTCAACTACAATTAAGGGAGATAACCTAATCAGCAATGACCAAGCACCAACATCAGTTGCTACAACCAATGGTTCCATGCCGCCTTCAATAGTCGAAGTTTTTTGCTTGTTTAGCACTTACGTAAATGTGTGGCAATTGTTCTCTCCATCTATATATATACTCCATCAATGTACAACAACAAGTATAAAAATTAAAAATATAATAGTACGCCTCACTTAACACGGGAGAGGATTTTTGCCACAAGTAAAACAATATGGGCCATGTGGCAGAATTGGATTGTCTATTGTTTTTTACATTCTTAGCCCCTTCTTAGCCCTTGTTTGGTTTGAGATAGAATCTGAACCAGACTTTATCTTTTAAGCGTAAATTCCATACCAACTTAGTCCAACTCCTATCTGATTTTATTTGGAAAACTTGGACTAACGGGTCCATTTTTTATTCCATAATCCTTTTATTCAGACCAAGTCACTCCTACCACTAGTACAGAAACTATCTCTAGTGTCAGTTAAAACAACCCTATAACATCAATTATAGAATGACACCTAAGTAGGTGACACTACATCCACAGGTCTAAGATTTTAGTTCTATAGGGTTGGTAAAATTGACGCCAGAGATCCAGCCTCACTTGTAGGGATAAAAGAAATCGATACATATAGGAGTTTGAGGCGTCAGTTATGTTGCCAAAACTAACGTCACAAGAACCATAGCAGGTCGCATTTTTAACTGGTAAAGGACCCTACATCGTCGATTTTGTGGCAACAAACACCTATTATGATGGATAGTGTCGGTTTCAGACCAAATAACCAATGATTATGGGTTATAGTGATCATTATATCTATTAAACTGATGACTATGACATGATACTCAGTAAGGTTGTGTTGTCTAGAACGATAGTTTTGGTTTTGTCCTTTAATGACAGTTATTTTACCAAAAATGACGGTTAAGACCTATAGTGTCAGTTTTTGTGTTACAACCGACGACAAAGTTTTTTTAAGTAGCAGGCCTGCAGACCTGGTGCCCAGTGGTCAACAAGATGCAGAACCTGCAGTTCAAAACTAGAGTTCTAAGTTAGAGGTTAACAACATCATGTGAGTTCATCTTAATTAACAGCAGGCCATCAAACCTGCAATAACAGATCTAACATGCATATTATTCTATTCATTCTCCAATTCCATTTCATCACATGTACAAATATAAATCTTTACATTCATTTGCACACATGATACTTATAGAAATTCCATTCTCATAACATGTAATAACACAATTTCATACACAATTCATTCATCATCTTCACAATCACACACATGTATATAGTTCATCATTCACATATGCACTAATAATTTACTCACATCAAATTTAAATTTGCAAGAAGTCATAAGCACCACATGTATATAGAAATAATGACATCAAACTTCAAAAAATAATTCTTCTTTATCCCAATCAAAATAAGTTGACATACTTTTTGAAGGCTTCTGTCCATTGCTCTCGTATATCATCTAGTTGTTATATTGTATAAGGCATGTGTATGTCTTCTAGATTTTCTAGTGTATTAAAGTCTTTCATTTGAAACAACTACAAAGATAATGAGGTATATAATTAGTAAGTTTGATATTTTCATATTATTTAATGATACTATATACTTATGATGATTAAGACTATATATAGATTACATTTTGTATGTAGTTGATGTCTAGTGCCCCATATCTGGCAATCATGTCCATATACTGCACCATGTAGTATATGTATGCCCAACCATTGTCATGTACAAAACACTATAAATTTCAACATGCTAAATGTTAATAAATATAAGTAAGCACAATTGTCATAAATATGCATTGGAGTCAGAAAACTACATCAACATTCTTCCAAACTATGGCTTTCTTTTTCTTATCCACCTTTTCTTCAGCTTTTTTTAATTGTTTTATAGACCTATACATTAATGTAACATATAGAATTGCATTGGTAAATAGTAATGTAACATACATATGTTAACAAATGTAAATATAAAAATGTACTCATGTGAATAATGTCAATTTCAATTCATCTCCCCCACTATCTACTTTGCCACCCCTAGGATCTAGGTAATACACAGTTAGGGTCATGGGGACAATAATAAATGACACCCAATGGTTATTCCTGAGTGAAAATAAGGTAAATAATATAAAATCAAAATCAACAATGAAATGTAATTCTTAAGTTAAAATTATAAGCAGAGTAAGTAAACTTACTCAACATTGTACGAAGCTAACATCACACTCTTTTTCTTTTTACTGAAATATTTAAATGCAGTACAACAATATTGGATAACAGAGGCAGGGTCTTTAGTTACATGGCTAATCAAGGATGGAACTAGAAATACCACATGGGATAGTGAAAACTCTATATAGACCCAATGTAAGTGGCTACAAAACATATGTCATGTATCCACTAATATATAAGAAAACAGATTAACATATATAAAATGAGGTATATAATTATATAAGATCTCACCATATCCAAAGTTCTATCATAGATGTATTCAACCAAGCATAGCCAAATTACTCCAAAACATCTTGCATAAATATATTATTATCATGAAGTTGACCCACAACATCCTCAAGATGGACCATCATAGGCGACCCTTCTTCATGTTCGTCTATTCATACTGCCATACCCCTACATTTAGAACCTACCAAGTCGAATAGTCTTTTGAAATCCAAATAGTTATTTGAGGAGGAAGTGGAGGTGGAGGACGAGCCATACGGGGCTTCTTAGGTGGTATATCTTGCACATATATAATCTTATATCAATGGTGTCATGTATATAAAGATAGAAACATAATATAAATATACCATATATGGGTATATATAACTCCATCTTTGGGCCATGCGACCACGTCGCCTTCTGCATCACCTATTGTCTCATGCTCAGGATGTCCATATAGCAGTGCAGTATGCTTCCAAGGGGAAGCTCCAGCATCACACACATCGGCAATCAACGGTATATTGTGAATCATGTCACCTTCAAGGCGTGGGTAAGCCTCACCCAGTGCAATGAACCATTCTTGTAATTTAAGATGACATAGCCTCAAAACCTACATATTTTCATAGAGTGTTATATATCTTATACAAAATCATCCTAAAAGACTACTATGTCATAAAAAATACGTACAATGGACGTGTTAAGTGGTGTGTCCATAGAATTACTCCCAACCATCTCTGTCGTAGGGGGTTCCACCTTGTATGAAGAGCAGTGTGGCATATGTTAGGTATAAGGAGCTATTTGAGAAGCATGATATTGGCTCGTTGCTTCCTAAATTCCCTTTGAAATCATCTCTTTTACCTCCTCTTTTGAAAATCCTCCTTTTGGGATAGATTTTCGCTTATTCTCTAATGGCCCAAAGAACTCTCTTATATCAACACCAGCACATGCAATCCTAACATGCCCAAGATGCTCTGAGAATGGACTTGAGCCATCATACTTGTCATAGTACTCTTCTTGATCTATAGTATCTTCAATGAACTACCTTTTACCATGAAGAATTGTCGACCATTTTTCATTTGCAGGATCATCGATATAAAATACATTCTTCTCTTGTGATGCCATTATGAATGGTTCACCCTTTTTGCCAATATTTTCAAAATTTACTAATGTGAAACCCAATTTATCCACTACAACTCCTTGGTGTTATCAACCGAATTACACTCAATGAGCATAATTTTGAAATCAATGTATTCAAACTCCCATATGTATTCAATGACACTGTAATATGACATTTGAGCTTCACGTGGACTCTTATCCTTTGTACTAAAAAAACAATGAAGATGCTTGAAAGGTGACACCACTATTTTGCACGTCGCTCTTATCATCTTGTCACTTTATGTAATATGAAAAATCATTTATTTCTAACCCTTCATAAGACATAACAGTCATTTTTTGTTTAATGGTGAGGCATTTGATATTTTCAGCAACATTATTTGGCAATTGGGATAGTTGAGGTAAAATTTTATCTTCAAACCACCTAACAAATGTCTTGTTATGCTCTCTAGCAAGCCACATTGAATTGGCTCGAGGATATTGTTTCTTGATGAAATTGGTATGATCTGTAATGTAGCTACTCACTTCATCGATGTTGTGTAGAATATACAATTGTTCTTGTTCCTACAATTCATGACTGATTACTTTCACTTGTGCTCCTAGAGTCCCTTTGTCAGAATAGTCCTCAATATTCTTGTCACTTACAGGAGCTTCATTACAACTCATAAAGTCATTCCAAAATCCCATAACCTCCCTCGCCACATAACCCTCAATAATACTCCCTTCAGGATGATAGAGGTTTTGAACATCACCATTAAAAACTCTCATGTACCATTTAAAAGGATACATCCAATGCAAGAAAATTGGTCCCAACATGTATTCTTTTAGCTTGATGAGCAACAACATCAGCGTGCAAAAGTAAGGGAAATGGTGTAATGTGAATCATGTCACCTTCAAGGCATGGGTAAGCCTCACCCAGTGCAATGAAACATTCTTGTAATTTAAGATGACTTGGCCTCAAACCCTAAATATTTTCATAGAGTGTTATATATCTTATACAAAATCATCCTGAAAGACTACTATGTCATAAAAAATACTTACAACGGACGTGTTAGGTGGTGTGTCCATATAATTACTCCCAACCACCTCTGTCGTAGGGGGTTTCACCCTATATGAAGAGTAGCGTGGCATATGTTATGTATAAGGAGCTATTTGAGAAGCATGATATTGGATCGTTGCTTCCTAAATTCCCGTTAAAATCATCTATTTTACCTCCTCTTTTGAAAATCCTCCTTTCTGGATAGATTTTTGCTTATGCTCTGATGGCCCAAAGAACTCTCTTATATCAACACTAGCACATGTAGTCCTAACATGCCCAGGATGCTTTGGGTTACCTAGATCAATTATCAATTCATCCCTTGTGCCCTCAGGGATGAACTTGCCTTGTTTCATTTGCTCATGGAGCTCCCACTAATCATCATCATTAGTAATTGGTAAGTAAAACATAACAATCATCATTACTAATTGCTCTGAGAGTTGAATTTTACCATTTTTTCACCCGCCTCTGCAGTTGCGGGATTGGTTATTTCTAAAAATTTGGATTGCCTTTTAGCTATCCATATATCATTGTGAAGTAGAGGTTCAGTAGTATTAGTAGAGGACTCAACAATTCCAGGAGTAGGTTGTGGATAAGAAGACGCTTGTAGTAGATTTTGGTGAAGATTTGTATAGCCATATGGACCCATCGTGTAGTTGTGCATGTTCTTTGCACACCTTTCTTTTGAACATCGCTTGCATCCTAGTCAGTAACATTCATCAATAGTAAATGATAAGTAAAACATAACCTACTATGTCAAGGTAAAACAATGAATTCATAAGAACGTTTTCAAAATGGGAAGTGAAGCTTAATACCTTTAATTCATCAGTGTTTATCACAGCAACAAACACCTCCCACATCGTCGGGTCAAGATAGATCCATTTCTCTGTGGTTGACTTCTTTCTCTTGTCATCCTCCCATATGTATAGTCTTGTCAGAGTTGTCCTATAATTCCTATGTACCCTCCCATAGTGTTGCATCACGTTTTTACAATGTATTTTTTCGTCCATGTCTATATGCTCTACAAAAGTGCATAAACTTAATGGAATATTATTAAAAATAGAATTGTAACTAGCTTTAAAAACATAACTATAAATGTTAATATCTCACACATGGTTCTTTCCATATGAAGTATTTCTTGCTTTTATCAATTTTATGTCAAGATACTACTACTACACTACAATTTCTATGAGTAAAAACCCCTAGATATGCCAAAATAGAGTTGTGATTCTTTCCAAAAGGATTTCCTGCATTATTAAACTCAATGACCAACTTCAGTCCATTACCCCTTTGTTAAATTAATTTGTTCATCATGGTGATGCCCTTTACATTTGCACACTGATGTTGCTGCTCATCACATATAGGTCATAAATTGATATAACTTATAAATGCAATAAAATAATACAACGAGATAGACATAATGTAAAATGCACATCTCTATAATAATATAATACAACTTACACCAGTGTCAAGATGAACATATAAATCAATGTCAACTTCAGTATTTGGTGTTGGCAAGCCAACTGAGAATGGAATGGAGTCATCATACTTGTCATAGTACTCTTCTTGATCTATAGTATCTTCAATGAACTACCTTTTATGATGAAGAATTTTTGATCAATTTTCATTTGTAGGATCATCGATATAAAATACTTTCTTCTCTTGTGATGCCATTATGAATGGTTCACCCTTTTCACTAATATTTTCAAATTTTACTAATGTGAAACCCAATTTATCCACTACAACTCCATTGTATTATCAATCGAATTACACTCAATGAGCATAATTTTGAAATCAATGTAGTCAAACTCCCATATGTATTCAATGACAGTGTAATATGACATTTGAGCTTCACATGGACTCGTATCCTTTATACTAAAAAAAACAATGAAGACGCTTGAAAGGTGACCCCACTATTTTGCACGTCGCTCTTATCATCTTGACGCTTTGTGTAATATGAAAACTCATTTATGTCCAACCCTTCATAAGACATAACAGTCATTTTTTTTAACGGTGAGGCATTTGATATTTTCAGCAACATTATTTGGCAATTGAGATAGTTGACGTAAAATTTTATCTTCAAACCACCTAACAAATGTCTTGTTATGCTCTCTAGCAAGCCACAATGAATTGGCTCGAGGATATTGTTTCTTGATGAAATTGGTATGATCAGTAATGTAACTAACTCACTTCGTCGATGTTGTGTAAAATATACAAGTGTGATTGTTCCTATAACTCATGACTAATTACTTTCACTCGTGCTCCTGAAGTCCCTTTGTCAGAATAATCCTCAATATTCTTGTCACTTACAGGAGCTTCATTACAACTCATAAAGTCATTCCAAAAGCCCATAACCTCCCTCGCCACATAACCCTCAATAATACTCCCTTCAGGATGATAGCAGTTTCGAACATCACCATTAAAAACCCTCATGTACCATTTAAAAGGATACATCCAATGCAAGAAAATTGGTCCGAACATTTTCACTTCCCTAGTCAAATAGACAACATGATGTCCATGATATCAAAAAATGAAGGAGGAAAATACATCTCAAGATGACATAGGGTAACAACCACTTCTCTTTGTAACTTATCGAGATTCTCAGGTTCAATAACTATGTTGCATAGAGTGTTGAAGAAGAAACAAAGTCTGGTGGTTGCAAACTTACATGCTTCATAAGTATAGATCGGATTCATAGGTAATATTTTTTGCATTAGAGTGTGACAATCATGAGATTTAATACCTATCAACTTCATATCTTTCATTGATACCAGTCTACGTATATAGGATAAGTATTCGTGTGGTAACTTAACATTAATCAAGCACTCACAAAAAGTTTTCTTCTCCTTTCTAGTCAATGTGTAACAAGTAGGAGGTAGATATTTCCGATTACTGCTAACTACTTATGTTAATTTCTTCCTTATTCTCATTTCATGTAGGTCTAATTTGGATTTGATGTCATCTTTATTTTTACGTGGTATATTTAACAGAGTACCAATGACGCTATCACAAACATTTTTCTCAACATGCATGACATTGATATAATACTAAACTCCCAGAGAACTCCAATAAAGAATATCCCAAAATATTGACCTTTTCTTTCGTAATTTTTTTTTTCACTTTGTGTGGGAATGGTACATTGTGATCTCTTACTGAATGCATTGACTAAGCCTTTTACTCTTTCATAAAAAACCCTCCCCTGATATAGGTTTAGGGGCACTCTGTTCCTCATTTGATCCACTAAACGCTTTGTGTAACCTTAGGTAATGATGAACTTTTGGAAGAAACCTTCAATAACCAAGATATACGGTCTTGCCGCCATATTTTAATCGTATTGAATCAGTGTTCTCTTCACATATATGGCATGCTTTTGATCCATTTACACTGTACCTAGATAAATTTCCATATGCTGGAAAGTCATTAAAAGTGCAAAACAACATAGCATGCAAATGAAATATCTCTCTATATGAAGCACCATAGGTCAACACACCTTCTCCTCATAGTTTATTTAAGTCAACAATCATAGGTTCAAGATAAACATTGATATCATTGACAGATTGTTTAGGCCCCGATATCAACAATGACAACATGACGTACTTATTTTTCATACACAAACAGGGAGGAAGATTGTATATAACAATCATAATAGGCCAAGTGCTATGTTGGCTGCTTAATGTTCTGTATGGATACATCTGATCGGTACAAAGCCCAAGTCTTAGATTTCTGACTTCATCACAAAATTTTGGGAACAATAAATCATTATTCTTCCATTGTGGGGAATCAGATGCATGGCGTATATTATTTCTCTTTACCTTTGTATGCCACCTTAAGTTCTTTGCATCCATGGGATTCACAAACAAGTGTTGAAACTGTGGTATTATGGGTACATACCGCATTACCTTAGAAAGAGAGCAAGTTTTGGACTTCCCCAAAGTCGTCATTTTATACCTTGACTCCTCACATTTTGAACAATCTTTCAAATCGACATAGTCCTTTTGAAATAACATACAATCATATGGGTGTGCATGTATCTTCTTAGCCTTCATTCCCATCGGGCACAACATTTTATTTAATTTGTATACTGAGACTGGAAGATCTTTGCTTTCAGGAAGAATTTCTTTCAACAAAGACAACAATGATGTGAAGGTTTTCTCGCTTCATCTATTGTTAGCCTTCAGAGTATACAATCTCAACACAACACTCAGCTTTGTAAACTTAGTACAATGGAAGTATAATTTTCTCTCAGCATCATGCATTATTGTTCTAATAAGGAAGGCGGATCAGTGTGCTCTACCCCAAAACTATCTAGCATCACATCAACCATGTCTATCGGAATTGGTTTGTTCACATCTACATCATCGATGGCAATTTGTTCTTCAACACAAGTACTATTATCGACATCTACAGATCTCATTGTTGGATTTTCTCCATGCCAGTATCATTCTATATATCTCAGTATAATCACGTTGCACATGACATGAGATTTGATTTCACCAACAATGTTGACTTCCAGGTTGTTCCCACAATGCCTACATGGACGGTGGAACCTATCTCCAGGTTGTTTGCTTTGTTCCTCCATAAATCTTATAAATTGGTCATGACCAGCAATAAAATTTTGGGTCCAGTGATTTGGGGACATCCATGATTTATCCATTTTATGATCAAAGAATACGATTTAGGGTTTACATGATTAGGGTTTTGGATTTACAGATAGATTAGGGTTTGTTATTTTGGATTTAGGGATAAGGGTTTGTAGATTAGGGTTTAGGGTTTATCGATTAGGGTTATGGTTTATAGATTAGGGTTTACGATTCAGTAATGAATGTTTGTACCACCTATTTCATTCTTGAACACCTAATCTCACTAGTAATTGTATAATGTGATTTTCAATAATTCTGCTGCTAGTTAGTCACTTCCGCTTAGTTTATCTCGTGTTTTATAAGTTGGATCCCACACACATATTCAACAATATGCACTCTAGGTAATCCCTTAGGATAAACATGTTTCACCATCACCAAATATTGACGGTCTTGGATCTATGTCCAGGGCAAACTACATGATATGTTCATTTGTAATTGATTAGTATATTTTAAGCCAATTTTTGAGGCAAAACAAGATATAAACATCGCCTTATAGAATTACATCATTATTGCCATCAACATACTGTCCTGGGACCTCAATCCCTCATGATATCAATCACTGCCTCTCAAGGCATCATAATCATGCATCAGCATCCTGGGAATGCATCCCTTATCTCATCATCAAAGGATAACACCTCAACTAGGCATTCAGCCTTATATCAGGTCCTCAGACCTATCAACTTGTTACTTTATTAACAAGGATTATCATCACATTGTGCTAGTCGAAGCACATATATCTCATAGCTCTTACCAGGCTATGAATCCACATGAAATACCTGCATGGTTAGTATACACATTCACAGAGATTACTGAAACCATCATGGATTAACAGAATGATCATACTATCAAGTATAAAGAAGCATCCATGAGTATATAACACAAGTTTTATCATTCATAGTATTATTATTATTCATGGGCACATATTATGCCTTATACTTGTGACCATATACATGTGTCACATCATCATGTGAAGCAACATCATAAGTTTCCATGCTTCCTGGTTTACAACCTATCAATTAACTTGTATTATCATTATTAAAAGAGAACCATCAACTATATACATTCAGGGTTATCAGAATCCTTACCAAATTTGCTGCAGCCCTCACCATAAAGTATGGCGAATAACGTCAACCCTCACCAAAGGGTGTGCCGGCTAGGGTTTTAAACCCTAAAGCAACTCACCACCATATCAACCAAGCACTGCACACCCTCAAACATGCATGAAGGTTCCACTAACACTCATGGTGTCGGGCAGCCATCACCATGGTATAACATGCAACACTACCACGGTTATCGGCCAAGGGTCTAACGTGCACCAAGCTAGGGTTAGGGTTAGGCTTCACTATCGGGCTTACCTTCAACATGAGCCATATCGACCAAAGGGGTGTCGCCCAAGGCGCCCCTATCGTGCAACCATCTCAGCATCATCCGAGGGTTAATCCTATCGGCTAGGTTACCCATGACGCCCAAGAATGGTGTCGTGCATGGCCATGAAGCGTCTTAACAGTCAGCATCCTAGGGTTGGCATGTCGGGCATGAAGCCATATCGCCCAACACTTCATATAGGTCAAAGCTTCAACTTAAATGGTGGTATCAACCAAAGATATCCTGGGCACCATACCATATCACCCAAGCTCATCTAAACAAGGATAACGGCCAAGGTTGTACCGGGCACCAAGCTATCAAAGCTTATCGGCAAAGACCACCCTAAGACAAGGGATTGCATTGGGCATCCTCTATACATGGTGTATCATCCAAGACTTAACCCTAAGGAGGGTATCGTGCAACATCTCATCAAGGGTGTATCGCCCATCCATCAACTCCACCAAGGGCATCGACGAAGGGACCATAACGACACCAACTAAGCTTCAACTAGGCATATCGACCAGGGATACAAGGATCATCCAAACGCCCAAGAAAGCATATCTACCAAGGATTACACCTCAAGGACATATTGTGCATCACCACAACTAAACCATGTCGCCCAACACAAGGATAACCCACTGAACTCTATAACGTCCAAGGCACATTGGGCACCAAGCCAACTACCTTCACTAGGTGTATCGTGCAGGGCAGTCAACAAAGCATAACGCCCAAGCACACATGGGTATCGGACACCAACCAAGCTCCAACTAGGCACACCAGCCAAGGGTACAACCCAAGACAATAAGGTTATCGGGCAGCACTATCCCCAAAGTCATATCATGCAAGACACAACCCAACAAGGTTGTCTTCAACCTCAAGAACAAGGGTACCAAACCCTAATTGATCAAGAAGGTCGGCTCACCTCTCAACAACCAAGAGAGAGGGGTTTTGCACAACCTCTTTCACAAGTCAGGCAACCACAAGGACCAACCTCAACATAGGTCATCAAAAGCTCACCTCTCAAATCCATGGTGAGAGGAGGGTGTTGCTCAAGCAACTAGAATACAAGCTCACCTCTCAACCTAATCGAGAGAGGGGTATTGCCCACATTACTAGAGCTCAAACTCACTTCTCTAGACCAAGGAGAGAAAAGAGTGTTGCTCAACAAGGAAACCCTAAACCATGGTTCGGCCAACTAGATGTAAAGGCATATAAACCATTAACAACAACAACAACATGCTCATTATATGCATAAGATCAACAACATGTTCTAGGGAAAGAAACATACATGCATGGCCGATTATCAACATATATGAAACATGAAACATAGAGAAGGTAGTATAGCTAGGGTTAGAAGTTATGTAACCCGCCTTGAGCAAACTCCTCAAGCTCCAAAGCTCCAAGCTTCAACTCCTATCTCCAAGCTCACCACTTCGGCCACCTCAAGAAAAGGAACAAGAACCATAACCACCATGGCCGAAAGGTAGGCAAGATGGAGAAGAAGATGTCAGGGAGAGAGGGAAGATGCTTACCAAAGAACAAGATCCACCTAGGGTTTGGCCACCAAGCTAAAGAAATGAGAAGGGATCACCACCAAGGGAGAAGGATCGATCACCAACTTGCTCCAAATGGTAGGTGTATCGTGCACCAAGGAAGAGAGGAGAAACAAAGAGCTAAAAGGGTTCCTAAGGAAGAGAAAGGCAAGGCATATATAGAAGAGAATGGAGGAGAAAACAAGGTAATGTGTCGCCCACCTAGGACACTTGTCCAAGGGCAAAAGCCACCTCCTTAACTCACCTTATACACATGTCCAAGGCTATTACCACATGCAAGCACTATGCACCAAGTGTCCACTAGTGGTGACACAAATGAGGTCAAGGGGTCAAAGATGGTCCATGGTCGATACTCTCCACCTCCATGCCCGATACACCCCATGGGCGACACAAAGCAAGGCCGACACAAGAATCCTTGCCCGATATAGGGCTCAACCAAGTGAGGCAAGGCCCAAACAAGGGAAAACAAGGCCCAAAAGAGCTTCAACAAAGCCCAAGACAACTCAAGGCACGAGCCTAAACATTCCTCTCAACTTAATAGGAAGCAAAGAGAGAGAAAGACATCTCTCAAGGTGACAAACTTGCTCTCTAACCCTATCTCATGTTATTTTGCAAGTAGCACCCCCAGCTCTCAACTAAGCACAAGAAAACACTAATCATCACTAAAGATGATTAGAAAGTAACCAAGCTCAAGGTTTAGGCAAAACAAACAGGGTAAGCCCAAAACGAAGGTCAGGGTCCTTACAAGCCATAAACATCCACAAAAGGATTTCATCCCCGAAATCTGAAGAGAAAAGCGAGGGATACTTCCACCTCATCTCTTCCTCAAGATCTGATGTGGTTTCCTCAACACCACGATGATGCCACAGAACCTTCACAAGAATCAGGTCCTTCCTCTTCAGCTTCTTTACTCTTCTATCAAGGATCGCCACCGGACCCTCCTCGTAGGTCACGTCTTCATCAAGCTCAACCTCAGTTGGCTGTATCACTGTCCCTATGTCCGGATGACTTTTCTTCAGCATACTGACATGGAACACTGGATGCAACCAGTGCAACTCTGGCAGAAGCTCTAACTTGTAAGCTACCTTGACAACACGTGCCATTACCGGGTATGGTCCCATATACCTGGGTGCCAGTTTACCTTTCCGGCCAAACCTTAGTATGCCTTTCCAAGGTGAGACCTTGAGATACACTTTGTCTCCCACCTAGAACTCCAAAGGTCGTTGGAGATTGTCTGCATAAGACTAATGTCTGTTCTGTGATGTTTTCAACTTTTGTTGTATCACTCTGATCTTTTCTGTTGTCTGATGTACTAACTCAGGTTCCAAAAGATGATTTTCACCAGACTCATACCAGCATAAAGGGGATCTGCACTTCCTTCCATTTAGAGTCTCATAAGGAGCCATGTCAATGCTCTGCTGATAATTATTGTTATAAGCGAACTCTATCAAACTGAGATGCATGTCCCAACTGCCTAGGAACTACAAAACACAAGCTCGGAGAAGATCCTCCAAAGTTTGAATAGTCCTTTTAGACTGTCCACCCGTCTGTGGGTGGAAAGCGATATTGAACCTCAACTGCATTCCTAACGCTTTGTGCAACTGTTCCGAGAAACGACTTGTGAACTGAGGACCTCTGTCAGAAACTATTGTTGCTGGTACACCGTGCAAATGCACTATCTCATCTACATACACCCGAGCAAGTTTCTCTGTTGTATACGTTATTTTTACTAGTATGAAATGAGCAGATTTTGTCAACATGTCCACTATTACCCAAATGGAATCATGATTCCTAGCTGTCTTTGGTAGACCAACTACAAAATCCATGGTAATATGATCACATTTCCATTGTGGTATCAGCATGGGTTGCAACGTACCTGTCAGCTTCTGATGCTCAACTTTAACTTGATGACATAATGCGCACTTAGCCACAAACTCAGCTACATCCTTTTCAAGCCAGACCACCAATACAGGTCCTTCAAGTTATGATACATCTTAGTGACTCCTGGATGCATGGCATACATTGACGTGTGTTCTTCCTCGAGCACTAGCTTTCTTAGATTATCACCATCGAGGACCACCATCTTACCATGATAGCAAACTAGTCCATCCTCAGACTCATGGAACCCATCACGCTTTTTGTTGCCAAGCTCTAACCTGATTAACTGCACTGCACTATCTGCCTGATGTGCGTCTTTGATCTGCTGTCTCAGCGTAGGCTTGACTTGCATTTGTGCCAATAGTCCTGCCAACAAGGAAACTTCCAACTGCACATTCATCTGCCGCAAGGAGCAAACATATCTCGCCTATGACATACCAAGGAACTCAATTGTGCCTTCTTTGTGGAGAGAGAAGAAGACTTTCTGCTAAGTGCATCAGATGATACCCGATGGTGCAATCATAATCATTAATTAGCTCCATCCAACGACGTTGTCGCATGTTCAACTCACTCTGTGAAAAGATATACTTCAAGTTCTTATGATCTGTAAAGATCTGACACACTTCCCCATAAAGATAGTGTCTCCAAATCTTTAACGCATGGACCACCACTGCCAACTCCAAATCATGTGTCAGATAGTTCTCCTCATGTTTCTTAAGTTGTCGCAAAGCAAAAGAAACCACATGATCTTCCTACATCAGCACACAACCTAAGCCTTTCTTGGAAGCATCACAGAAAACAACATAGCCCTTCCCAGGCTCTGGAAGCACTAGCACTAGAGCACTAGTCAGCTTCTCCTTCAAACTTTGGAAAGCTTGATGACAACAATCATCCCAAACAAGAGGTACATCCTTCCTGGTCAGCTTTGTCATCGGCAACGCGATTGCACTGAAGTCCTTGATAAACCTTCGGTAGTATCCGGCCAAACCCAGAAAATGACAAACTTATGTCGGCGTCTTTGGTTGCTCCCAATCTGCCACTGACTCCACCTTCTTAGTGTCCACTCAGACTCCTTCTGCAGATATCACATGACCTAAGAAAGTTACTTCCTTCAACCAGAACTCACATTTGCTGAACTTGGCATACAGTTGATGTTGGCGAAGAAGAGTCAACGCTTGTCGAAGATGTCGCTCATGCTCTTGCTTGTCCTGACTATAGATCAACAATGTCGTCTATAAAGACTACAACAAACTGATCTAGGAACAGACTAAACACTCAGTTCATCAGGTCCATGAAAGCAGCAGGTGCATTGGTTAGCCCAAACGGCATAACCACAAACTCAAAGTGACCATACCTCATCCTAAATGCTGACTTTGGTATGTCGTCTGCCTTAATCCTCAACTGATGATATCCATATCGTAGATCGATCTTTGAGAACACTGTAAAACCACCCAACTGATCGAACAGATCATCTATCCATGGCAACGAGTACTTATTCTTGATCATAACTTTGTTCAACTGCTGGTAATCTATACATTTGGGATCTGGATCTAAGTCCTTTGGAGTTAGGGATGGATGAGTATAACTCTCTACCATACTCAGGACCACACTTGGGTTGGTCATGTAGAGTCAGGCATGATCAAGTTAGTAATGGGGAATAATCTCCTGTAAAGATTAAGCATGCTAACTAATGATTATTCAAGTGGCATTTTGTGTAAGGAGCACCCTCTTTTGGTCTTGGAAAGGTGACCAGTGGCTGCATGTGGTAATCTCATTCATTGAATAGAGCATGCAATGTTCACGAGTGGCTGGGGGTGTGCCAAGATACTTACAGGTGTTTTGGTGACCCTAATGGACTAAAGTCTTGGCTAAGCAAGTTTTTGTGGTTGTAGGCCAGTTGCCCAAGGTGAATTGACACCTTCCCTGAGATTTGTAGTTAAACTCATTTATGGAATAAGGTCTCCCTTTTTGTTATCATTATACCAATAATCCTGATTATGCTGCACAATAACGCTCTATCATTTTGATAGAGTTGTCATCTGATAAATGCTATATAAATATATGTACATACACATTCCTTATGCTTCATGCTAGTAGATGGTCAATAATTTTGGTTTGTACTTTTGTTACTTTAGTTATCTGAGTAATACATTAAGAATACAGTATATTAATAGTGTCTTGCTGCTTATCTCTATTTTTCCATAATTAGACATTTGTCTAACCCATACTCTCCCACTTGGGCTGCGACATATTCTTTCATGTTGCAGATTATGTTATTTGTAGGACTTTTCCTTATGGAATATTCATCTTGAAAAGATCCTGAAGGGCGTCAAGAATCAAAGGCGGATCAAGCTTAATTTTAAACGCATGTATCATTTTTGTTATTGATATAGGAGATAATGTAAAAATACCGTTTGTACGGGTGTAATATTTTGAAATAAAATATTGCATATCTCACTCTTGTGCTTTGATTCTTGGTGCCATATTAACGGCTCAGATTTAGCTACTTGATTTTCGAAGGAAGAAAATCAGGCGGTTGAATCGGGGACGTTACATTTGTCCCTCCTGAGGGAGTTTGATATCCATGGCAGCTTGATGAGTAGGATTGAGAAAGGTGTGCACGCATGTGTGAATCAGTATGTGATATTGATGTCATACATATCTCTTCTAATATGCTCTGAGATCAAGAAAGTGAATGAACGTTGACATGATGACTGTTCCATGCCTTGAGTTCATTTGAGATATCAGTGATAAAGGAATTATACATTCACTGTAACACCATACACAGATTGTAGGATTGAAAGTTGTTCTCCAACTTTCTATTTCACTTGGGTAGCACTGATGTGTGACTAGACACCGCTCTTTGCTTGTGAAGTCATAAGTGTTATGGACTTTTATTGCCAACGTGAAATGGACTTGCAGGGTCACACACATAGGATTTAACCTGGAAGAGGAGTTTTATCCACAAATGATGTTTATATTGATTACTAAAGGAGTTTAGTAGTAAAATTAAACACTCAATCAATTGATGACTCAGTATCATAGTGTTCAAGGTGTTGGACCAGTTGATTAGAGTATCAGATTAATTGAAACCGCAATTGACTGATTTGCATGAGTTTGCTGCTCCAACCGATCGCTTCATGTGATGAACCGACCGACTCAGGTTGTTGAACCAATCGGCTCATGGGATGAGACGATCGGCTCATGTGTCACCAAACGACCGGCTCAATCGTTGAACCGATCGGTTCATGTGACCAATCGAGATTGTTTGGAAAATATGAAGAGTATTTTGCAAATATATTTGTTTCACTTGTACAAATTCAATTTGGACAAGGACTAATATTGGATTAGTTAGAAACAAACAAGGAAAGTCAATTTGAGTTGGATCAGGACCATGAACCGATCAATTCAGGGTACCGACCGATCGATTGGGAACCCCAAATGATAGGCTCAGGTCCCCGTCGATCGGCTTAGGGGCCAAAATGATCAGTTCAGTTGTGAAACGATCGGTTCAGCTGCCGCAACTTGTCAAATTTGTGGAAAAACTCGAACCCTTCTACTCCTGCCTTAATCCCGCATTGCCCGGGATAGAGAACCCTGACCCATGACCCTCTTATATATAGGGGTATTGGGGGCTTCTCAGACAACAACTCAGAACACCAGTTGCTCTACAAAGTTGTCGTTCTCTCTAGTTGTTGTAACCGAGAGAGCTCGAGCAAGTGCTACCCGATAAGGGAGGCACAACAAGGGAAAGACAACTGTAGAAAGTGAGTGGTGGCAGGAGAGTGTGTCAGTGACTAGTACGCTGATAGGAGGATGCGACTCCTTCCGATTCTTTGTGGTATAAGGAGATCAGAGTTCTACTTGGTCCGTGTGTACTCCTTCAAAGGCGGGAGAATTCTTTTGCTCAGAGGACAGCTGTCAATCCAAGACCAGAGGTGAAGACCGCACAAGGCGCAAGGTATTGTCGCCGAGCAAGCCTCGGGACAAGTTATGATTCCACAAACCATCCTTCCTATTGTATAGACGTTGATGTGATTCCTTGCTTATGGGTTTGGGGAGAAGAATTTTTTTTTGTTTCCACTGCCTTCTCTACCTCCCCTAAAACTCAATAGTGGTATCAGAGCCATGTCAACTGCTCTATACTTTAGGATTATCGATATGATCGATTATGGTTTGTCGCCTTTATTCATTGCATGAGATGTGAATAAAATTGGCTTTATGCATGTCCAATCCTAAATCCACAAATCCCAATGTACATATATGATATGTAATATAAATGCACTTGATATGCGTCGCCCTTAGATGAGTTTTGTGGTGGATGTTTAGCGTGGTTATGGCCAATAAACCCAATCTGTGTATGGTTGTATGTGGTTTCTTGCATCTTGATCTGTGCACCGATTCCCTATCTCCTATTCCTAATGTAACTCGAAATAATTTGAGATTTCTTTCCTACCTTTGCTCCCCTCGAATGTAACTCGAGGTTTCCCAATTCAAATGTAAATATGATATATTTTATTTCCTATTATGTCGAAGAACGATGGACATCCCGACGACACCTGAGACGATCGGTTCAAGGAGTGAATCGATCGGTTGATGTTCCAGATGATCGGTTCAAGGAGTGAGCTGATCGATTGATGACTGGTTCGAGGAGTGAGATGAGTGGGTGGCAGCCATGCAGAGATGCACGACGACCAGGCGAACCGATCAGTTGGAGGAGCCAACCGATCGGCTGGTGGCACCCAGACGATCGACCAAGAGCGAGCATGTCATTCATGTGATGAGTTGATCAACTCGGAAGGCAGAGCACAGAGTTCAGCTTGTACAGGTTGCATGTGATGTACACCTAGATGACTATGATTCCTCTTGGCTCGAGGAATCACATTAGGATGGCCATAATCATTGCTTTTATCGTTTTACATGTATTCTGTGGGATATAGCATGTATATGATACGTACTGTATATTGTGGTGATTGGATATGTATATGCACACATAAAAATCAAATCCCTCATTAAATATTAAGTCTTATATGCCTTCCAAATGCAACACATGTGAAAATCTTGATCGGCCAAGTGTGGGCACGCCCTAGCGTGGTGCACCATCTATCTCATGGAAGCGTGAAGGATGGATATATGGGTCTGCCCTAGCAGGGTGCATATTCATCGTGTTGGCTTTGGGTTGTACTTAACTGGTGATTCTTAGAGCGTCTAGGCCTAGAGGCAAGGGATGTTCATGGCAAGGTGTTGCGCATGTTCATTTATCAATAGTTGCATATGATGCAATTGGCAAGAGTTGCCTACCTGGAAGATCTAAGTTGTGGGTGACAACCCTAGCTGGTCCATGACTTAGAGGATTTCAGGATCTTACCCACTAGAAGATTGTACGCTGCAATCTTCCGAATTGATGGTGAGGGCTATCAATTTGAAATAAAATAGTGGGAGTGATAATTAATTAAAGGGCTAATTATATCGCCAACTTTCAAATCAATCAAATAAGTCAAAATTGAGTTTTGGACTAAAATTGTATATTTTCCTTTTGTAGTACAAATGGCAACAAACAACAATCACTTCTCTTTGCAATCAATCCTTGAAAAGGACAAGCTGAATGGGACAAACTTCCACGATTGGTTTAGGACATTGAGAATTGTTCTCACTCAAGAGCGAAAGCTCTATGTCTTGGATACTCCAATTCCAGAGGAACCTGCTCCTACTGCACCAAAGGCAGAATGGGATGCTTATAAGAAGCATTTTGATGATGCCATTGATGCAAAGTGCTTGATGTTGTGCTCTATGAACCACGAGTTGCAGAGACAACATGAGAACATGGGTGTGATTGAGATGATTCAACATCTCAAGAACATGTATGAAGATCAAGTACGACAAGAGAGATATGATATCTCAAGGGCACTGTTCAAGTGCGTCATGACAGAAGGAGATCCAGTTGGTCATCAAGATGATTGGGTATGTGGAGAACCTGACAAGACTGGGATTTCCACTGAGCTAAGAGTTGGCTACTGACGTGATACTGCAATCGTTGCCAGAATCCTACAGTCAGTTTGTGATGAACTACAACATGAACAACTTTGATAGGCCACTGTCAGAGGTGTTGGGCATGTTGAGGACAGACGAGGCACAGATGAAGAAGGACAAGCCTAAGTCTGTGATGGTGATCAGCAGCAAGAAAGGCAAGTCTAAGCGAAAGGGCAAGGGCAAAGCTAAAAAATGTTCTGATGCTAGCCAGCAGCCCAAGTCATCTTCAGCTCTCAAGGCCAAGGGAGGCGTGACCAAAAAAGGCAATTGTCACCATTGTCAAAAACCAGGATACTGGAAAAGCAATTGTTCTCTCTATCTGGAAGAACAAAAGAAGAAGGAGGCGACAAATGTCTTCACTTAAAGGTGTCATGGAAATAAACTTGTAATGCTTTTTGAGGTATATGATACCAAGATGTAAAGTGTAAAGCACTCGATAAATGGGGCAAGTGTTGCCGCCATAGATAGGAGTACTTTAGTTTATTTTCAGCCTTAAAGGCATGTAATACAATTATGAACTGCTATTTCATATTTGCCAATAAATAGAAACACTTTATTTTTACATATTGTATGACGATGATGGAAATTAATAAAGTTGATGTTTCAATTTCAAAGATATGATCTTTGTGGCAATACCTTGTTTATCTTGTGGTACTTGGTATGCATAGGATAAAATGATACCTTAAAGTTATTGATAACTCAAACAATCAAATTAGCATAATCATGAGAAATTCATTTCTAGTTTCCATATGATGGATAAATCTAGACTCTTTTGGTTAGAGAACAGTAAGAGACATGAATCTCTTGGACATGATTAATCAATCTTCACTAATGGTAGTGGGAGAATGATTATCCTATTAGGTATAATACATGTGATGTATTTACATACCTATTGGAGTAAATGCTAATACTTCAAATGATGTTTAGAGAAATACCAATATGAACATCTTGAAATGTTCAAGAATATCATATATGAAGTACAAATTTGGTAAAGTGTTAATTCTTGATGAGATCAATGAATGAAATACTTAGACCAAATGTTTGAGATCCTTTTGAGTGATTATGATAGTGTATCATAGTGAGCTCATGATTAAGGCATGGTGATGTCTGGACCAAGAAGGAGTCATGCTCTAAGGAGTTAGAGAATGATCATCAAATAACTGAGTTCTTCTTAAATAAAGAATACCCTACACTGATAAAGAAAATTGAGAATCACAAAGGTTGTGAGTTCTTATATCCTTGACATTTACACCTCGATTATCTATGTAATGAGTTGTTCATGTGATGAATCAACTATCTAGATGATGAGGAACCGGATTTTGAGTTATGGTATATGACCATTACATCCTAAATGACTTCCATGTGAACCATAAGGTATGACCTTGATGGTCGCACCCATTGGATGAAATCCATAAGTGCAAATGAGTCTTAAGTGTTAAGACACATGGATAACATTTTGAGAAGGATTATGCTTGTTGATTGCAACTTAATGACTAAGAGATTTGGCATATGGATACTAAAACCGCATTCCTGTGAGGAATAAAAACAAGGATGTGTGCGTGACACAACCTATAAGGTTTATGAATCCACTAATGCAAATGAAGTATATAAGTTACAATGAACTAATCAATGTGATTGATTAAGAACAAGCAACTTAGAACATGATCTTTACTTTGATGATATAGTCAAAGGGTTTGACTGATATGTCAAAGATAAAGAAGGGATCTGTGATTTAGTGGGAGCGTATTCACATTCCACATGTTGATGTGAAATGAAAAATGTTCTAGAATGAAAATCCAAAGTGGAAATTATCTTTAAGGAAGATGGAGATGTTTCCTATGTGATAGGAATAGAGATCTATAGAGATAGTTATTGAAAACCTCTTGACCTGAAAAGAGATAATGAAAACTACTAGAGGGGGGTGAATAGAGTTTTATGGAGATTTTAAAGTAATTTAAACTCAAACAACTAAAGTAAAGATTGGACAAGGAGACACAAGGGTTTAGAGTGGTTCCTAGCCTTAGCAAATACTAAGGTAGTCAGTCCACTACCCGGTTGCTTACCCAACCGGGATTTGAAAAGAAATCTATTTTATTACCTCGCAAGGACTTTACATAAAATACAATTTCTTTTCCCTAAACCCTTCAAGCAGCCTTCACCTAGAAGTAATCGCCCAACTCGAAGCAGCCTTCCCTTGAAGTAGATGCACCAACTCTCATTGCACCAGCCTTCTGAAGTAGCTTCCCGTGCGATAGCCTTCTTGAAGTAGCTTGAAGTCCCCTTCTCCTCCGAGAAGTCAACCCTCTCCAATCCGCAGCCTCCAACCCTAGGAGTAGCAAGGAGAGTACAAAGAATAAATAGGAACAAGAAAGAAATAGAGAAATTACAATACCATTTAAGCACAAAGCTTGATTTTCCTATATCAAGCGTTTGGATCTCCTAACCAAGGTATATAACAATGTGATTATTGTGTGTAGGAGATCCTAGTCTATAGGACACGAAATGGGAGCAATAGGAATGAATAACAAGTGTGGGAATTGCACTATTGCTCTAAACAGATTGCCAATGTAGTGTAAGCTCAAGGATTGCACAATTGAGTATATGAGTTTGTCTTAGTGTCCTAAGACTTGTCCTATTTATAGGAATGGCCTATGGAAGCTTAAGGACGTTCTAGACAACTTCTAGGGGGTTCTAAGTGCTCAACTAGCCGTTAAGGGTAAACTAGTTGCTTTTGCAACGGCTAGTTACTTTTTCTGCAATGTCTGTCAGAGATCGTCTCGGTCAAGGAATGGTCGACCGAGACACCTCTCGGTCGAAGGCTTGTCGACCGACAGGTTCTCTGATTTGCCACTTCTTTATAACTACTTTGTCAATTGTTTAACGGCTAATTCCAGAGATCGTCTCGGTCGAATAGAGGTCGACCGAGACACCTCTCGGTCGAGGGTTTGTCGACCGACAGGCTTCTCTTGGACTAAGTAGTTTGCAGATGTGTCTAACGGCTACTTGGATCTTTCTCGGTCGAGAGTGTGGTCGACCGAGAGTGTCTCGGTCGAGGAGTTTGTCGACCGAGAATGATCCTGTTTCAAGGTTTCAATTTAGGCACTAATTATATGTGTGAGTGTGCAAGGTTGATCCTATTGGATGGATGACTAAGGTGTTTAGCTAGGGAAAATCCAATGCTTGATTTACATGCGATTCAAAGTACTTGTACATTATATTTCTGTACAAGTTTTTACAATGATTACATTTGCATGAAAATATAAATACTTCTTGTTGGATTTCCCTTATAGTTTTGTCATCCTGCACACTCAAGTAGCTCGTCAGATAAATAAGAATGAAATGTTTGTCATAATCAAAACAAAGGGATTTTATAGATGTCCATTTAGCCAACAATCTCCCCCTTTTTGAAGATGACAAACATTTCCAAAATATAAATAAGGAAATATAAAAACATGTGAATTTCATACCTGAGAATTACCGTTTGTAGCCATTCTTGTTTTACAAGTGAGTGCTGGCCATCAGGATGAAACTTATTTATATTTATATTTTTGATTTTATATTCTTTCTCCCCCTTTGTCATTTCAAAAAGATATCTATTTTAAACATTGTATTTCTTCTCCCCCTTAATTTTATATTAAGCTCCCCCTTAAATAGATATCCTATTAGGAACAGGGTTTTTATTTTTGTCTAATTTAGCCACAATTTATTTCTCAATCATTTGCAAAGGATGTTAAGCCTTGAAATGAGATCATGTTAGGTTTATGGCATGCATATATTGATTTCTCACCCATTTTACAAGGGATGTTAAGCCCCAAAATGAAATGAGAGTCCTTTAAGCTTAGAGTATGTGAAGATGTCTCTAACCAAATACAAAGGATGTTAAGCCCTGATTTGCCTAGAGAATTCCTTTAAGAACAAGATATATCATTCGTATATTTCTTCATAAATTTCTTCCTATATTTCTTCATAGATTTCTTCTTGGATTTGAGAATGCTAAGGTTATGACTAGCTTTAATGAGCTCTTGATCAAATTTGTTTTTATGAGCTCCCCCTTAATCTTATAAGTTAAAGCAATTTAAGGCTGTTAAGGTCACAAATATTTTTAAATTTCGATTTTGACCTTTATCAAAAGTATACTAAGATGAAGTACAATAAAATGATGTCCAAATAAGCATTCTGTCAAAGCTTATTTTAGGTCGCCCTTGACTACGACCATAGCGCCCCTTGGCTAAATTTTGTTTTAACCAAGAGGCGAAATTACAGATTTCCAATTAAGCATTTCACATCAATTTGTGATGCATGTTTCAATGAAAGCACAATGAATATTTCAAAGATATCAATTGAAAAACATTGTAATCTTTGCAAGCATTTTTAATAGATATATCACTAATAAATTCTTTTGCTTGCCTATGTAATGATAGAACAATAAAAGCATGTAACAGAAATTTTCTTTAAACTAAGCATAATTTGTGATTTTTGACCAAATTAATTTCACATATTCTTTCAAGAATGATTTCCATAAATTTATACTTTATTGTACAGTTATTAATCACAGATAGACAACAATTTTGATCAATTTCAAAAGAATTCAGCAATTTTACAGCATTCTGAAACACAGTGACATGCTCGGTCGACAATTGCTCGACCGACACTTACTCGGTCGACAACTGCTCGACCGACCATGTATCTGGAAAATATTCAGAAATCTTAATCAACTTCAAATAAAAGAGGTTATGCAAATTATAGCTCGATGATGTTGAGATAAGACATTATGATATCAGAAGTCAGTTTAGGTCAACTCTCAACTAATTAATTTGAAGCTTTTAAGTTTTTGGAATCCAAGCTAACTCATCTTTCTTTTTCTTAAAAGGGCATGAAAATGAATAATGTCCAAGACGCATGCAATAATGGCAACTAATAGCATCAACTTCATTTCTATTTCTAGGAATTGTGTTCCTAGGTACAAATATAGTCTTGGATGCTCTTTTGGGTTTATTTCTTCTTGGATCGTATCCTAATCCTTTCCTTCCATTGTAACTAGAGGAAATTTTCAGAATATTGTCAAGTAGGTTATTTCCTCCTAACTCATTTACATTTCTTTGCAACCTAGCAATATCTTTCTTTGCTTGATCTAAATTGGATACTAGGGCATTTCTTTCTTTAACAACCTTATCATAATCTAAATGTGAACATAGAATAGGTTGTTTCTGGAGATCATTCACCTGAGTTTGCAAATTTGACTTTTCTAAGGAAAGAAGATTGCAATTTGCTTCTACCGATTTAATCTTAAGAGCATAATCTTCATTTTCCTTTTTAAGATTTTCATTTTCAGATACAAGAGCAAGAATTCTAGCATTTAAATCTTTATTTGCCTTTTTAAGTTTCTTCTTGCACTCAATATATTTCTCATGAGTATTTTGAAGACTAGCAATTATATCTTCTTTTGGTAGATCATAAAGACTTACCTCTTCTTCATCTTCATTTGTTGTAGCAATGAGGCATTCTACTTCTTCATCATTGCTATCGTCACTTGATTCATCCCATGCAGCTCGATATGCTTTTTCTTTCTTTTTGTGAGATGATTTCTTCCCTTTCTTGAGTTTTGGACATTCACCTTTCATATGTCCTTTCTTTCCACATTCAAAGCACCTGGAAGAAGAAACACTAGAAGTTTTATTAGTTTTAAAACTTTTATATTGCTTACCATTTACAACGAGAGTTTCTTCTTCACTATCATCTTCACTTGTGTCATGATTTGCTTTAGTTGATGCTTTGAATGCAATATCCTTCTTTTTCCCATGTTGGCGTTCATGTTCTCTTCTCTCTTCCTCTTCTAGATCTGCCTCATGAGCTTCTAAGTTTCCGATGAGCTGCTCCATTTTGAGGCGAGTGAGGTCGTTTGCTTCTGCAATAGCTGTCACCTTTGGTTTGTACTTTGGAGGAAGAGATCGAAGTATTTTTGATACCTGATCTTCCTCAAGAACAGGTTTCCCTAAAGCACTCAAACCATTAACAATAGTAGAAAATTTTGCATACATTTCACTAATAGTTTCGTTTGGATCCATATGAAAATGTTCAAACTTGGTTTTAAGCAAGCTAACTTTAGAATTTTTAACTTGAACAGTACCCTCATATGTAATAGATAATCTATGCCAAATATCATATGCGGTATCACAATTTGATACTCTATTAAATTCACCTACTGAGATGGAACAATATAAAATGCTTACTGCCTTTGCGTTCATTTGGGCCATCTTTACCATATTAGCATCCCATGCTGCGAAATCGTCTTGTGGGAGTGTGTATGGTGTAGATACCATTCTCCAAAGATCCCAGTTGATTCCTTGGAAGTAGAATTGCATTCTTCTCTTCCAGTATTGATAGTTTGTCCCGTCGAATGCCGGAGGTCTAGCAACGAGCGTTCCTTCAATGTTGAGGTTGTTGAGCACTCCATCACCCATTTCTTCAAGACCGTGTTAAGGTTCCTTGAAGCCCTTCTCTGATACCAATTGAAAACTACTAGAGGGGGGTGAATAGAGTTTTATGGAGATTTTAAAGTAATTTAAACTCAAACAACCAAAGTAAAGATTGGACAAGGAGACACAAGGGTTTAGAGTGGTTCCTAGCCTTAGCAAATACTAAGGTAGTCAGTCCACTACCCGGTTGCTTACCCAACCGGGATTTGAAAAGAAATCTATTTTATTACCTCGCAAGGACTTTACATAAAATACAATTTCTTTTCCCTAAACCCTTCAAGCAGCCTTCACCTAGAAGTAATCGCCCAACTCGAAGCAGCCTTCCCTTGAAGTAGATGCACCAACTCCCATTGCACCAGCCTTCTGAAGTAGCTTCCCGTGCAATAGCCTTCTTGAAGTAGCTTGAAGTCCCCTTCTCCTCCGAGAAGTCAACCCTCTCCAATCCGCAGCCTCCAACCCTAGGAGTAGCAAGGAGAGTACAAAGAATAAATAGGAACAAGAAAGAAATAGAGAAATTACAATACCGTTTAAGCACAAAGCTTGATTTTCCTATATCAAGCGTTTGGATCTCCTAACCAAGGTATATAACAATGTGATTATTGTGTGTAGGAGATCCTAGTCTATAGGACACAAAATGGGAGCAATAGGAATGAATAACAAGTGTGGGAATTGCACTATTGCTCTAAACAGATTGCCAATGTAGTGTAAGCTCAAGGATTGCACAATTGAGTATATGAGTTTGTCTTAGTGTCCTAAGACTTGTCCTATTTATAGGAATGGCCTATGGAAGCTTAAGGACGTTCTAGACAACTTCTAGGGGGTTCTAAGTGCTCAACTAGCCGTTAAGGGTAAACTAGTTGCTTTTGCAACGACTAGTTACTTTTTCTGCAATGTCTGTCAGAGATCGTCTCGGTCGAGGAATGGTCGACCGAGACACCTCTCGGTCGAAGGCTTGTCGACCGACAGGTTCTCTGATTTGCCACTTCTTTATAACTACTTTGTCAATTGTTTAACGGCTAATTCTAGAGATCGTCTCGGTCGAATAGAGGTCGACCGAGACACCTCTCGGTCGAGGGTTTATCGACCGACAGGCTTCTCTTGGACTAAGTAGTTTGCAGATGTGTCTAACGGCTACTTGGATCTTTCTCGGTCGAGAGTGTGGTCGACCGAGAGTGTCTCGGTCGAGGAGTTTGTCGACCGAGAATGATCCTGTTTCAAGGTTTCAATTTAGGCACTAATTATATGTGTGAGTGTGCAAGGTTGATCCTATTGGATGGATGACTAAGGTGTTTAGCTAGGGAAAATCCAATGCTTGATTTACATGCGATTCTAAGTACTTGTACATTATATTTCTGTACAAGTTTTTACAATGATTACATTTGCATGAAAATATAAATACTTCTTGTTGGATTTCCCTTATAGTTTTGTCATCCTGCACACTCAAGTAGCTCGTCAGATAAATAAGAATGAAATGTTTGTCATAATCAAAACAAAGGGATTTTATAGATGTCCATTTAGCCAACAGATAAAGCATACATTGGCAATCTATACTGAAGGGTTCAGTATGCACAGATTCAGTGGGAGAAAATATGTTACATGGAGTTAGTATCCCAAGGCCAAGTGTCCAATTCTTATGAAAAATGGGAACACTAAGAATAGATATGGATCTATCATGTATGTAATCATCCCATTATCTTGCATGTATAGGCATGGCAAGAATAAAATGCATTCATCATTTTGTATGTAGGACATGACAATATGATGTGCTCATCCCGATAACTCATATGTGGGACATGACGAGTGGATGTCTGTCTAGTTCTAGTAAGGGTTACTGGAATACCATGAGAACTTGATAAGTACTTGAGAAGTACTAGTTCTATGGAGATCAAGAAGAGTTCGATGTAAGTAGTTACATTGATGCAAACTTCCGAAAAGGACTAAAAATTAACCGCAAAATATATATAGCATATACAAAAGTGAAAGTTTGTTGATAATTGAAAATGTTCCAATAAAATCGTTTAAAAGGAAAAGTCAAGTATTTGTGTGTTAGAGAACAACAGTGGATACTATATGGATCTGGAAGTTCATAAGATGAACTTATAGATATTCCGATCATTGATGACAAGTTGGGAATCCTTGATCATGCAATGTGGATAAAGGTTAGCAAAGGAATACTAGATCACATATTATGGCAGCTCCATCTCATACGTGTGACGTACAATGAAGAGATGAGAGACATGCAATTGATGCTGACTTTGGCAAGGTGTTGCCATAACTCACTAGAGCACAATGACATGTGGGACATGTTTGAAGATCACTATGAATATGATTCAAGGATGATTGGCTCGCAGTTCAAGTGGGGGTCTGTTGGAATGTATGCCCTAAGAGCCAATCATGGGATGATTGGTGGGATACATTAAGATTTATTTGATAAACATCAAAGGCAAGCTTCCAATTATTTCTGGTTCAGTCATATGAGATACTGATAGAACAAATTGAATGTCTAGAGAATGACAATACTCAATGACGTATGCCTTCAGGTTGAGGACCTGAACGATGAGATCATACAAATGCTAAGAGTTTGTACATTCTCATTATGTCCCTAGTCGGATGTCATTGTGGAAGGTAGATAGACAACAATGACACAGAAGACTAGATTGTGGTGTTGGTTGATGACAGAATCTCATTAGTCATGATATAGAGATATCAAACCAAACACATATGTACTTGTTAGAGAACAAGTGTACCGGACAGACCCACCATGAGTTTGACACATGGAACCATTGACATGGTAGTCACAGTCAGTTCTCATAGTGATGGTGGTGAGTGTGATTCTTTAACCTAAAATCACTACACTCAACACATGTCGTTGGGCACACTTTGACATCATCAAACACAGTCCTAAAACATGGGTTGTTATAAAGGTGATGATTGGGTGGATTCGACACATGGGGCTTTTGAGGGGTGAGTGATAGATATGGGATATGTCCCTCCTAAGGGAGTTTGATATCCATGGCCACTTGATGAGTAGGATTGAGAAAGGTGTGCACGCATGTGTGAATCGGTATCTGATATTGATGTCATACATATCTCTTCCAATCTGCTCTGAGATCAAGAAAGTGAATGAACGTTGACAGGATGACCGTTCCATGCCTTGAGTTCATTCGGGATATCAATAACAAAGGAATTATACATTCACTGTAACACCATACACGGATTGTAGGATTGAAAGTTGTTCTCCAACTCTCTATTTCACTTTGGTAGCACTGATGTGTGAGTAGGCACCACTCTTTGCTTGTGAAGTCATAAATGTTATGGACTTTCACTGCCAACGTGAAATGGACCTGTAGGGTCACACACATAGGATTTAACCTGGAAGAGGAGTTTTATCCACAAATGATGTTTAGATTGATTACTAAAGGAGTTTAGTAGTTCAATTAAACACTCAATTAATTGATAGCTCAATATCATAGTGTTCAAGGTGTTGGACCAATTGATTAGAGTATTAGATTAATTGAAACTGCAATTGACTGATTTGCACAAGTCTGCTGCTCCAACTGATCGACTCATGTGATGAACCGATCGACTCAGGTTGTTGAACTAATCGGTCATGGGATGATACGATCGGCTCATGTGTCACCAAACGAACGGCTCAATCGTTGAACCGATCGGTTTGTGTGACCAAACGAGATCGTTTGGAAAATATGAAGACTATTTTGCAAATATATTTGTTTCACTTGTACAAATTTGATTAGGACAAGGACTAATATTGGATTAGTTGGAAACAAACAAGGAAAGTTGTGGCATCCAACTTATAAAACACCAGATTAACTAATGCGGAAGCGAATCATTAGCAGCGGATTACTGAAAATCACTAAAAATTAAAACTTTTTGCAAAGAGATCCAAACATAGGAAACTCTTATAACAAAAACCATAGCATTACATAAACATCCTTATTTGTAGTTACACAATATGTAACATCTCTTCTCGAGGATTACATACAACAGTTGCTTTACTCTACTATACATAAGCAACATAAAACCTCGAGGCATTCAAGCCAAAATCTCAAGTCGAAGATTAAAGCACTATCTACTGACTCCGAGGACCTGAGAGTACAGAGACGACACATAGGACTACTAACTATACAAAACTTGGCAGCCAGTGCCTCCACCTGAGTCATCACTACTGTATCTGATATTGTTGTTGCTTTCCTTTCCCTGCAAAAGAGTCTATGCTTCTTTGTCCGCGTCCACCTAAAAATGTTGGATGCCACGGGGGTGAGACAATTGTAAATTGTCCCAGCGGGAGATATAACTCTCCGCCAAAAGCATTGTTATTGTAGATCATTATATTAGAATTGAACAGGAGTACTTACAGATGAACAGCATCATTATTCATTATATGAACACAGAAAAGTAATCTCCTTTCTTAAGGAGAATATTGTATCTACTCACGGTAGATTCATAAATCATGCATCTAATTGCAAGGAATGTAAAGAGACATAAATAACATTTATCAACTAACATTGCATATCAGAAGTATAACATCAGACAATGAATTTCCGTATTCAATCCTATAGCAAACATGCTAGACGGCTGATTACATTTTACAATCACATTTATGCCCTGAGGAGATGAGGTATACCGCTCATGCTCCAACTGACCACTGCGAAGTCGAAATTGGTACCATACAAGGTCAAAGGTAGAGCCGGCTACCAAGACCTCCCATATCTCGGTCAGCGCGAGATCACATGCAGGACATCTTGTGTCTCTGCTATATATATAGCTTTCCAGGGTATACTGGCAACTTCGCTATTAGAGTTACAGTGGCGTGCTGCACTCTCTTCGCGATCGTGAGATTTCATGTTTATCTCCATCGATCCGGCATTAACATTATTGGGAGATGTGTACGACATCATCCCAATCATCAGGGGATTAGTGATACATCCTTCCCGGAATATATAATGAAGGATTGTGGGATCTCATGTTTATCTACCACCAATCCTGCATTAGGGCGTCAGGATATTTTCGCCCATTACCCCCACATACTCAAAAGTATGCCCTCCGGGTTTTGCCGCGGAGCACCCGTTTCACCATCACCAGTTTGCTGATGATGATGGATCTATGGTCAGGGCTCTACATGATATCATTTCACTTGATTAATTAAGTTCATTGTCATGTTCTTTTAGCATCAATCAAGTTCTCAAACATATTTTATTCAGACAAATGCTATAAAGAAACATGTACTATTTTCATCATTCACTTCTCATTCTTTATGAGGCATTGGGATCTCAGTCCCTCATTTCAATACTGGGATTTCTCATCCCTCAACCACATCATTATCATGCTTATCAAATCTGGGTATTCATACCCTCAATTCATCATTGTCACTGTTACCATTTGCTAGGTAACTATTACCTCCAGGTTCTTAGACCGAGGTATGCATGATACTTGTTACACAAGTATCTCACATGGCTCTTAAAGCCTATTAAATATTTTGTCATCTTTCACTAGGTAACAACAACTTATTCATGGAACTCATAAGGTCCATAAACCTTTTGTTACTTTTGCTAAGCAACAACAACATTAGGCACATAAGGCCATTCAACATATTTGTTATATAAATGTCATAGCTCAAGTCTAGCTATGCTTTTCATCTTATGATGTCTACATGATTAATAGACATGATAACAACCATACAAGTCATTGATCACATCATGTGATACCTTAGTAACACCACAATTCCTTTATCAGGGTTATGGTTTATTACTCATTAGGGCTTTTCACTCCCTTTACCCAAAATTAGGGTTAGGGTTTCCCAACTGACATCAATTAGGGTTTTATTCTCATGTAGTTAGATCAACCCTAATGTATTGCTCCACACCTCTAGGTGCATTCAAAGATATCATAAGTGTATGCTTATGATTACTACCCTCATCATATATCCTTAATGATCATCAATTCAAGGTATAAGTCCACTTCTCTTTCTTATTATGGTATGATTACCTCATACCCATTAGAGTGGCTCATCCCTTTAAACAATGTATATTAGCTTATACTCATCAAAGTATATCAACTCATTACAATTTCATTGTAATATCTGCAACACACACACTTCATGTGTTTCTCATCCAAGTATGTTGGATTGAGATGCATCAAGGCATTTCAACCTTGAAATGCTGAATGTGATATCTATCATGTCTTGGTGTATTACTCTCTTCTCATTTCTATCTTATTTAGGTTAATCAACTAACCTTGTATTAAGGTATCTTCCCTCTTAATACTTTATCCACTAACATGTTACTTCCATCATATGGTGCATAGGTTACCCATTGGAATTGTCCAACTATCTTTAATGATATGAGCTTATTCAATAATTAGTCATTGTTGAATATAGTATAACCCATTATCCATCACTTTAAATATTTCAACTCTTAGGATGTTATCCATATCATTATTAGGGTAGCATACATCATTCCTAAGAGTTTCATATCCTCATCTTTATAGAGTGTGTAGGGTTGATATATATGAGTCAACATAGCATATCATTGCTTATAAAACTTATAAAGTATTTTCAATATACAAGGCATCATGGCTCATACATGACTATGTTCAATATCTCAATAAACCTGCATGATTAGTACAGATGATAACAAATACATCTATTTCATATCAGCATAATGCAAGATAATGATAACATCACTAATCAAGGATTACCCCACCATGCCCTTGCTAGGGTTAGGGTTTCCTTTTTAATTCAATTAGGGTAACCATTCCCTTAGCTCAGTTAGGGTTAATAACTTATCACTTCATTATCCAACCTTGGGGATTTACATTATAAAAAAATAACCCAAAATTAGGGTTTCTCTCATAGTTTCACCTTATTTGGAATTAGGGTGTACTATACATTCAATTTCAAATCAAGAGTAATGTACCACGGCCGTGCTGCCAAAAACGGCCGTGCAAAGGGGAATCACCACGGCCGTGCTACCTTGCACGGTCGTGCAAGAGGTATCCACCACGGCCGTGCTGCCTAGCACGGTCGTGCTACAGCAAATCCCAATTATTTTACCTTTGTGAATTTAATACTCCAAACCAGTTAGGGTTTATTGTTATCCCTAAGTGGAGATGATCAACAAGTACCTTTAATTTAAAGCTTGCCATGTCATCATTATGAATTAGGTTTATATCATCATCATGTAATAGAACTTCATCTATTAATACCCTCAATTAGGGTTATGATTCATTAACCTTCATAATTAGGGTTTCATGATCTCACTATTAAGAATCATGCCCTTACTAGGCATTCATACATGAAGAATATCTTATCCCTCATCTTCTATAAGATGAAGTTACTTCAACCTTGATTAATCTAAGTCAACTCAATCTTGAATGAAGAATTGACATCATAGGATATGTCATTGTACCAAGGTCATTAGAACTTAATCTCCCTTGGATTACATCATGTGATTGATTACATAAACCACTGACCTTCACCCAATTTGAGAGTTCATACTCTTTGGTTGATTACCTTCCAAGTGATCTTGGAATAGGTGAAACCATTTAGTAGAAAAGCAATAGAATTCTCTTAACAAAATTGAACCTTTGAAACCGTTTAAGCCTCAACTGATTTGGGATCGTTTGGTCCCAAACGGTCTTGAGACCGTTTGGACTCAAACGGTCTTGAGACCATTTGGTCCAAACCACCTCAAAACCGAATGGACCAAATAAGGTTTCCATTAATCATATTGAATTAGGGTTTTCAATGTTGAACCCTTCAATCGATCTTGCACATGTTAGCCACTAATCAATTGAGTTAATTAGGTCAACCTTCAACTGATTTGACACTCAATTGACCCTCAATTGATCCTAAATTAGGGTTGGAATCAATTGAATTAGGGTTTAGAATCAATGAACCTTCAATATTCATCAATGTGTAACTAGTTACTTCATAACTATTGAACCACCATTCAAATGGGGTATGACCTGACCCCAAACGGTCTTGAGGTCGTTTGGATGACCTCCAAACGGTCTTGAGACCGTTTGACCATCATATCACTCAAAACCAAGCAATCCAATTAGGGTTTGGTTCATTGAAGTGCTCACCAAATCAGCAATTTATTGCAGATCAACCTGATATCTTTAGACCTTCAACCACTGAACTATACTCAACCCTAGACCTCCAAATGGTCTTGGGTGACCACCAAACGGTCTTGATACCGTTTGGATGAGCTCCAAACGTTCTTGAGACCGTTTGGCCCATCCACCCTTTGGACTTTAGTGAAAAATCATCATGGATTGGTCTATCAAGTTGATCAACAAATCAGCACTACATTGCAAAATGATTAGTACTTTTGGGCCTTCAATTGGTCAACTATACTTGACCCCAGACCTCCAAACGGTCTTGGGGTGATCCCCAAACGGTCTTGAGACCGTTTGGGTGATCCCCAAACGGTCTTGAGACCGTTTGGGCTAATCAACCCAAAATCTCTAATTAACTCATTGAAATTTCAGCATTGTTTTCAATTAGGGTTTGCCTAATTGATTAGCCTTCAACTCACGATTGCTTGGGAGTTAACCCACAAAATTTGGTGAGTCATTAGCCAACATAATAGGGATCAGTAATCCCAAACGTTCAACGCTTGGTCAACTCACTCAAACGGTCTTGAAACCGTTTGCCCAAAAAGTTCAATTAAATCAGATTGATGATCAGCACTTAATCCAATTAGGTTTACCTAATTGATTAGGCTTCAACTCATGATTCCCTTAGAGTTAATCCATAAAATTTGGAGGGTCATTACCCAACATCATTATGAACAAGAATCCCAAACGGTCAACGCTTGGTCAACCATCTCAAACGGTCTTGAGACCGTTTGCCTCCAAACGGTTTGCAAACCGTTTGGTCACCAAACGGTTTTGATGAAACCGTTTGGTCCCAACCAATGAGATCATTTTCTCCCTATATATTTGGTGAGGTGCTTGCTTATCATGATGTCATCATTATCTTCCTTCGTGCACCCAAGAACAGCAACCATTCTTGATGGAATTTGCAGCAAAGAAGCAAAAGTTTATCAAATTGAAGAAATCAATGAACAAAGCATAGATGATTGATGCAATAGCAATGTTTAAGGGTTTAAGTTATAAAACCCGCCTCAAATCTGATCTCCAAGCTTCAAGCTACGTGGCATTAATGGTGGATGAAGCTCCAGAAGCTATCCAAGGTTCATTCTTGATCTTTTGGATGAAAAGGATGGCTAGAAATGGAAATCGAGTGAAGAAAACCTAGAATCAAGCATTGATTTAGGGTTTTCACCATGAATCAAAGGTAGAAGATGACCTAACCTTACCTACAGGTGGTGTTCGTCCTTCTCCTGCTCCAGAGCTTCCCCTTGGTCGTCCAAAGCAAAATTAATAAGGAAAAGGCTAAGGAAACGTGCCTTATGTGTTGTTGAAATAAGGTATATATATAAAGACTATGTATATGGTTATTTTTATGAAAGAGAAAATGAAATCATTTTCTTTTAATTAATTCCATACTAATTTCCCCCTAATCATCCTCCATTACTTGAACACGAAACCACCTTCAAACTTTCGTAAAAGCTCTTCATTATCCAAGAATTAATGGAAAAGAAATTAAGCACCTTAATCCATTATAATAATAATATATATTTTTGAGTGGGAATTCTTTTCCTTATAATAAGGTGAGTGGAATTTCACCTACTTAGGATATTTTCGTTCCTTATCTTGGCAAAGGAACGTCCATCCTTATTCAAAATCAACCCAAAACATTTTGGTTGAAATCCCTTCAATTATTTTTATTCATTTTTGTCCTAAATCGAATTAGGGTTTCAATTAGGCATTATTCTTGATTATTTTAATATCAAGATTCTCTCTCCTCCAGGATAATTCAAATGAGGTGCCCTTCTCATTTTATTTGCTCTACATGATGCCAAAGATTATTAGGGACCTTATTGAAGTGGTAATTTGCATATTGAACCATAGGTTTTGGGTAAATTGCACTTTACACCAAAACTAGGTTTTAATGCACAACATTGTCAATCAAGCTCTATCTTAATGTCCAAGCTTGTAGGAGCCTTACCACTACATCAAGTTCATTCTTATGATGTCTCAACATCAGAGTAACATCTTATCATGCAACATTTGCAATTTAACCCCTCAACTTGGGTAATTTGCACTTTAGTCCAAAATAAGCAAACATTGCTTCAACATTGTCCAAACAGGACCAAAATTGAAACATAGGTTCCTCATGAGCCCTAATTATTTTTCACAAGATAATATTAAGCATCTAATCAACCTTATTAAGCAAAACATCTAGAGTTAACTCATAACCCAGGTCAGGGATGTTTCAAATTATAAACCCCTAACAAGGATTTCGTCCCCGAAATCCAGATAAAGGAAGACAGATGTATTTTATTCATCATACCATATAGTATTCACATATAATCTCCTTATTATGGAGACACCATAAAATTTTTGGTCAGCAGAAGGTGTTTCCATACAAGATTCTCATAGAATCAACATACAAGACACATGCTCCACTGTCCTCCATTATTGACTGTGGACTCAATTTCGTATCAAGTAACACTTTTCTTGTTCAGAGAATCATTGTGCATTCTATATTAATATCATGTTTATGCAGAGCATAAACCCCTAACATGTGATGTTCATATTATTTTATATAATCAGAGTAATTCATGGTTGACCACTCTAGGTAGCCAACATAAACCATCTGATATTTCTTTAGATACCAGGATCCCTTACCTTGGTATCTATTACATATGTTAACAACATATCACATCTTTATCTTCCTTTCCTCTTGGGACATCACTTGCTACATATATCTTCATCTTGGAACCAAAGTCCAAAATAAACTGATACTTTTCTAAGTATCCATCACTTGAAATTTTTTATCTTATGCACATCAAGTGTCCTAAGACCCACTTGATTGCCATGTCCCTGAAAGGAAAGAGAACAAGGATTCACATTCCTCTTATTAATTCATGTATTATCAACTATTCATGAAGCAATTACTCTTTATCTCATCCAAGGTTCCTTGCCTTAGCATAGGAATTATAAGGATGATTACATAACATTATTCCCTTCTTTATTATTATCTTAACATGTTTATGATTATCTCAAGATCTCATCACATCTTTCATTTCCAAATTATGGAAATGATCTTTATTATGCTTGCAACATTATTGAGCAGGGTTCATCTCCCTTGATCCCGTTCTTGTCTTATGGGGAATATACTTTTAATTCCTCATACACACTTGCTCTTTTGATATTATCTCAGGTTTCTCTTTCTTATACTTAGGATATGACACATTTATTCATTCCATATTTCTTATTTCATGAGACTCATTAGATTATATCAAAATGACTGCTTGATCAGGGCAATCAAAAAGATATCAATCTAAGAGTTTCCATACTCACTTTATCATCAATAGTTGTATACCTGGCCAGGGTTTAAAAGTACTGAGATCAAGTAGTATGCACTTACATGCTATCATATTCCTTGCTTTTATCATAAGCATAAACACAAGATTTAACATCCTTGGATTTTATCCAGACATCTCTTTTATACCTCATCTTCTTTCATATGAGTAGGAACAATATAAAATATCTATAATGTTACTGCATAAAATGTAAGTCCTCATAGGACTAATCCAAGAAAACTCAAAATCAATTGCTTTCTATGGCTTAGAAAATCATAAAATGACAAGTTAAAATGACATTATTATGTCTAACCTGTCATGGTTTGTGGATGGTTCACTGCCTCAGGCTGATTCTGCCTCAGAGGTTGATTCACCATAACATTTCTAGCTGAGCAATCTCTTGCCAGATGTCCTACTTGTCTGCATTGGTAACAAATTCTAGGTGCTAGGTATGGTCTAGAGGGTTCTTTACCCTTTCTAAATGACCATTGCCTTGGTGCACTAGGTCCTGGTTGTACTGATGATACCAAAGTCTTTCCCTTTTTAGAACTACTAGGCCTTTGTTCCTGGATTTGAATAGGCCTTTTCTCAATTCTCTCTTCCTTGTTCTTTGTTGGACAATTCTTTACAATATGTCCAGGCTTTCTACACCCATAGCAAATTCTGTTTTTGGGTTGAACCCTATTCCTTCCTTCACTGTTTATTGTTTCAACAGGCTGAAGTTGAACACAGACTTGTTCTAAGTCCAGAACTTCATCATTTCTTATAGCTTCCACCTGCTGATGTGGATTACATATCCTATTGATATCCCGAACATCCTCATTGGGGGCTGGTAATCTAGGTTGCACTGCCAGTGCTCGATCCACTAGATATATCATAGTTTCCCTGAGTTCCCCAACAGTGATACCTAGGGAAGGATTTCTTATCACAGTTGGATTAACTAAGGGGTTCTCAGGCAATAGTCCCTCTCTTGCCTGTTCCCCTGCACCTCTTCTTAGTGCAACATTGCTGCTTTCTGCAGCAAACTCCTCATGTGACCTAGTCATCCTCAAGTTCTTCTCCTCCTATATGAGCAGAAGATATTATCAGATACACTAGAAGACACTAGAACAGACTCTTCTACCTTAGTCCTATGTCTCTGTAGACTCAGCGAACCTAGAGTTCTGATACCAAAAATTGTGGCATCCAACTTATAAAACACCAGATTAACTAATGCGGAAGTGAATCATTAGCAACGGATTACTGAAAATCACAAAAAATTAAAACTTTTTGCAAAGAGATCCAAACATAGGAAACTCTTATAACAAAAACCATAGCATTACATAAACATCCTTGTTTGTAGTTACACAATATGTAACATCTCTTCTCAAGGATTACATACAACAGTTGCTTTACTCTACGATACATAAGCAACATAAAACCTCGAGGCATTCAAGCCAAAATCTCAAGTCGAAGATTAAAGCACTATCTACTGACTCCGAGGACCTGAGAGTACAAAGACGACACATATGACTACTAACTATACAAAACTTGGCAGCCAGTGCCTCCACCTGAGTCATCACTACTATATCTGATATTGTTGTTGCTTTCCTTTCCCTGCAAAAGAGTCTCTGATTCTTTGTCCGCGTCCACCTAAAAATGTTGGATCCCACGGGGGTGAGACAATTGTAAATTGTCCCAGCGGGAGATATAACTCTCCACCAAAAGCATTGTTATTGTAGATCATTATATTAGAATTGAACAGGAGTACTTACAGATGAACAACAACATTATTCATTATATGAACAGAGAAAAGTAATCTCCTTTCTTAAGGAGAATATTGTATCTACTCACGGTAGATTCATAAATTATACATCTAATTGCAAGGAATGTAAAGAGACATAAATAACATTTATCAACTAACATTGCATATCAGAAGTATAACATCAGCCAATGAATTTCCCTATTCAATCCTATAGCAAACATGCTAGACGGCTGATTACATTTTACAATCACATTTATGCACTGAGGAGATGAGGTATACCGCTCATGCTCCAACCGACCACTGCGAAGTCGAAATCGGTACCATACAAGGTCAAAGGTAGAGTCGGCTACCAAGACCTCCCATATCTCGGTCAGCGTGAGATCACATGCAGGACATCTTGTGTCTCTGCTATATATATAGATTTCCAGGGTATACTGGCAACTTCGCTATTAGAGTTACAGTGGCGTGCTGCACTCTCTTCGCGATCGTGAGATTTCATGTTTATCTCCATCGATCCGGCATTAACATTATTGGGAGATGTGTAGGACATAATCCCAATCATCAGGGGATTAGTGATACATCCTTCCCGGAATATATAATGAAGGATTGTGGGATCTCATGTTTATCTACCACCAATCCTGCATTAGGGCGTCAGGATATTTTCGCCCATTACCCCCACATACTCAAAAGTATGCCCTCCGGGTTTTTCCGCGGAGCACCCGTTTCACCATCACCAGTTTGCTGACGATGATGGATCTATGGTCAGGGCTCTACATGATATCATTTCACTTGATTAATTAAGTTCATTGTCATGTTCTTTTAGCATCAATCAAGTTCTCAAACATATTTTATTCAGACAAATGCTATAAAGAAACATGTACTATTTTCATCATTCACTTCTCATTCTTTATGAGGCATTGGGATCTCAGTCCCTCATTTCAATACTGGGATTTCTCATCCCTCAACCACATCATTATCATGCTTATCAAATCTGGGTATTCATACCCTCAATTCATCATTGTCACTGTTACCATTTGCTAGGTAACTATTACCTCCAGGTTCTTAGACCGAGGTATGCATGATACTTGTTACACAAGTATCTCACATGGCTCTTAAAGCCTATTAAATATTTTGTCATCTTTCACTAGGTAACAACAACTTATTCATGGAACTCATAAGGTCCATAAACCTTTTGTTACTTTTGCTAAGCAACAACAACATTAGGCACATAAGGCCATTCAACATATTTGTTATATAAATGTCATAGCTAAAGTCTAGCTATGCTTTTAATCTTATGATGTCTACATGATTAATAGACATGATAACAACCATACAAGTCATTGATCACATCATGTGATACCTTAGTAACACCACAATTCCTTTATCAGGGTTATGGTTTATTACTCATTAGGGCTTTTCACTCCCTTTACCCAAAATTAGGGTTAGGGTTTCCCAACTGACATCAATTAGGGTTTTATGCTCATGTAGTTAGATCAACCCTAATGTATTGCTCCACACCTCTAGGTGCATTCAAAGATATCATAAGTGTATGCTTATGATTACTACCCTCATCATATATCCTTAATAATCATCAATTCAAGGTATAAGTCCACTTCTCTTTCTTATTATGGTATGATTACCTCATACCCATTAGAGTGTCTCATCCCTTTAAACAATGTATATTAGCTTATACTCATCAAAGTATATCAACTCATTACAATTTCATTGTAATATCTGCAACACACACACTTCATGTGTTTCTCATCCAAGTATGTTGGATTGAGATGCATCAAGGCATTTCAACCTTGAAATGCTGAATGTGATATCCATCATGTCTTGGTGTATTACTCTCTTCTCATTTCTATCTTATTTAGGTTAATCAACTAACCTTGTATTAAAGTATCTTCCCTCTTAATACATTATCCACTAACATGTTACTTCCATCATATGGTGCATAGGTTACCCATTGGAATTGTCCAACTATCTTTAATGATATGAGCTTATTCAATAATTAGTCATTGTTGAATATAGTATAACCCATTATCCATCACTTTAAATATTTCAACTCTTAGGATGTTATCCATATCATTATTAGGGTAGCATACATCATTCCTAAGAGTTTCATATCCTCATCTTTATAGTGTGTGTAGGGTTGATATATATGAGTCAACATAGCATATCATTGCTTATAAAACTTATAAAGTATTTTCAATATACAAGGCATCATGGCTCATACATGGCTATGTTGAATATCTCAATAAACCTGCATGATTAATACAGATGATAACAAATACATCTATTTCATATCAGCATAATGCAAGATAATGATAACATCACTAATCAAGGATTACCCCACCATGCCCTTGCTAGGGTTAGGGTTTCCTTTTTAATTCAATTAGGGTAACCATTCCCTTAGCTCAGTTAGGGTTAATAACTTATCACTTCATTATCCAACCTTGGGGATTTACATTATAAAAAAATAACCCAAAATTAGGGTTTCTCTCATAGTTTCACCTTATTTGGAATTAGGGTGTACTATACATTCAATTTCAAATCAAGAGTAATGTACCACGGCCGTGCTGCCAAAAACGGCCGTGCAAAGGGGAATCACCACGGCCGTGCTACCTTGCACGGTCGTGCAAGAGGTATCCACCACGGCCGTGCTGCCTAGCACGGTCGTGCTACAGTAGATCCCAATTATTTTACCTTTTTGAATTTAATACTCCAAACCAATTAGGGTTTATTGTTATCCCTAAGTGGAGATGATCAACAAGTACCTTTAATTTAAAGCTTGCCATGTCATCATTATGAATTAGGTTTATATCATCATCATGTAATAGAACTTCATCTATTAATACCCTCAATTAGGGTTATGATTCATTAACCTTCATAATTAGGGTTTCATGATCTCACTATTAAGAATCATGCCCTTACTAGGCATTCATACATGAAGAATATCTTATCCCTCGTCTTCTATAAGATGAAGTTACTTCAACCTTGATTAATCTAAGTCAACTCAATCTTGAATGAAGAATTGACATCATAGGATATGTCATTGTACCAAGGTCATTAGAACTTAATATCCCTTGGATTACATCATGTGATTGATTACATAAACCACTGACCTTCACCCAATTTGAGAGTTTATACTCTTTGGTTGATTACCTTCCAAGTGATCTTGGAATAGGTGAAACCATTTAGTAGAAAAGCAATAGAATTCTCTTAACAAAATTGAACCTTTGAAACCGTTTAAGCCTCAACTGATTTGGGATCGTTTGGTCCCAAACGGTCTTGAGACCGTTTGGTCCAAACCACCTCAAAACCGAATGGACCAAATATGGTTTCCATTAATCATATTGAATTAGGGTTTTCAATGTTGAACCCTTCAATCGATCTTGCACATGTTAGCCACTAATCAATTGAGTTGATTAGGTCAACCCTCAACTGATTTTACACTCAATTGACCCTCAATTGATCCTCAATTAGGGTTGGAATCAATTGAATTAGGGTTTAGAATCAATGAACCTTCAATATTCATCAATGTGTAACTAGTTACTTCATAACTATTGAACCACCATTAAAATGGGGTATGACCTGACCCCAAACGGTCTTGAGGTAGTTTGGATGACCTCCAAACGGTCTTGAGACCGTTTGACCATCATATCACTCAAAACCAAGCAATCCAATTAGGGTTTGGTTCATTGAAGTGCTCACCAAATCAGCAATTTATTGCAGATCAACCTGATATCTTTAGACCTTCAACCACTGAACTATACTCAACCCTAGACCTCCAAATGGTCTTGGGTGACCACCAAACGGTCTTGAGACCGTTTGGATGAGCTCCAAACGGTATTGAGACCGTTTGGCCCATACACCCTTTGGACTTTAGTGAAAAATCATCATGGATTGGTCTATCAAGTTGATCAACAAATCAACACTACATTGCAAAATGATTAGTAATTTTGGGCCTTCAATTGGTCAACTATACTTGACCCCAGACCTCCAAACGGTCTTGGGGTGATCCCCAAACGGTCTTGAGACCGTTTGGGTGATCCCCAAATGGTCTTGAGACCGTTTGAGCTAATCAACCCAAAATCTCTAATTAACTCATTGAAATTTCAGCACTGTTTTCAATTAGGGTTTGCCTAATTGATTAGCCTTAAACTCACGATTCCTTGGGAGTTAACCCACAAAATTTGGTGAGTAATTAGCCAACATAATAGGGATCAGTAATCCCAAACGGTCAACGCTTGGTCAACTCACTCAAACGGTCTTAAAACCGTTTGCCCAAAAAGTTCAATTAAATCAGATTGATGATAAACACTTAATCCATTTAGGTTTACCTAATTGATTAGGCTTCAACTCATGATTCCCTTAGAGTTAATCCATAAAATTTAGAGGGTCATTACCCAACATCATCATGAACAAGAATCCCAAACGGTCAACGCTTGGTCAACCATCTCAAATGGTCTTGAGACCGTTTGCCTCCAAACGGTTTGCAAACCGTTTGGTCACCAAACGGTTTTGATGAAACCGTTTGGTCCCAACCAATGAGATCATTTGCTCCCTAGATATTTGGTGAGGTGCTTGCTTATGATGATGTCATCATCATCTTCCTTCGTGCACCCAAGAACAGCAACCGTTCTTGATGGAATTTGCAGCAAAGAAGCAAAAGTTTATCAAATTGAAGAAATCAATGAACAAAGCATAGATGATTGATGAAATAGCAATGTTTAAGGGTTTAAGTTATAAAACCCACCTCAAATCTGATCTCCAAGCTTCAAGCTCCGTGGCTTTAATGGTGGATGAAGCTCCAGAAGCTATCCAAGGTTCATTCTTGAGCTTTTGGATGAAAAGGATGGCTAGAAATGGAAATCGAGTGAAGAAAACCTATAATCAAGCATTGATTTAGGGTTTTCACCATGAATCCAAGGTAGAAGATGACCTAACCTTACCTACAGGTGGTGTTCGTCCTTCTCCTGCTCCATAGCTTCCCCTTGGTCGTCCAAAGCAAAAGGAATAAGGAAAAGGCTAAGGAAACGTGCCTTATGTGTTGTTGAAATAAGGTATATATATAAAGACTATGTATATGGTTATTTTTATGAAAGAGAAAATGAAATCATTTTCTTTTAATTAATTCCATACTAATTTTCCCCCAATCCTCCTCCATTACTTGATCACGAAACCACCTTCAAACTTTCGTAAAAGCTCTTCATTATCCAAGAATTAATGGAAAAGAAATTAAGCACCTTAATCCATTATAATAATAATATATATTTTTGAGTGGGAATTGTTTTCCTTATAATAAGGTGAGTGGAATTTCACCTACTTAGGATATTTTCGTTCCTTATCTTGGCAAAGGAACGTCCATCCTTATTAAAAATCAACCCAAAACATTTTGGTTGAAAGCCCTTCAATTATTTTTATTCATTTTTGCCCTAAATCGAATTAGGGTTTCAATTAGGCATTATTCTTGATTATTTTAATATCAAGATTCTCTCTCCTCCAGGATAATTCAAATGAGGTGCCCTTCTCATTTTATTTGCTCTACATGATGCCAAAGATTATTAGGGACCTTATTGAAGTGGTAATTTGCATATTGAACCATAGGTTTTGGGTAAATTGCACTTTACACCAAAACTAGGTTTTAATGCACAACATTGTCAATCAAGCTCTATCTTAATGTCCAAGCTTGTAGGAGCCTTACCACTACATCAAGTTCATTCTTATGATGTCTCAACATCAGAGTAACATCTTATCATGCAACATTTGCAATTTAACCCCTCAACTTGGGTAATTTGCACTTTAGTCCAAAATAAGCAAACATTGCTTCAACATTGTCCAAACAGGACCAAAATTGAAACATAGGTTCCTCATGAGCCCTAATTATTTTTCACAAGATAAGATTAAGCATCTAATCAACCTTATTAGGCAAAACATCTAGGGTTAACTCATAACCCAGGTCAGGGATGTTACAAAAGTCAATTTGAGTTGGATCAGGACCGTGAACCGATCGGTTCAGGGTACCAACCGATCAGTTGGGAGCCCCAAACGATCGGATCAGGTCCCAACCGATCGGCTTAGGAGCCGAAACGATCGGTTCAGTTGTGAAATGATTGGTTCAGCTGCTGCAACTTCTCAGATTTGTGGAAAATCTCAAACCCTTCTACTCCTGCCTTAATCCCGCATTGCCCGGGATAGAGAACCCTGACCCATGACCCTCCTATATAGAGGGGTATTGGGGGCTTCTCAGACAACAACTCAGAACACCAGTTGCTCTGCAAAGTTGTTGTTCTCTCTAGTTGTGGTAACTGAGAGAGCCCAAGCACGTGCTACCTGATAAGGGAGGCACAACAAGGAAAAGACAACTGTAGAAAGCGACTGGTGGTAGGAGAGTGTGTCAGTGACTAGTATGCTGACAGGAGGGTACGACTACTTCCGATTCTTTGTGGGACAAGGAGATCAGAGTTCCAGTTGGTCCGTGTGGACTCCTTCAGAGGTGGGAGACTTCTGCCGCTCGGAGGGCAGCTGTCAATCCCGATAGTCCCGGTGAGACCAGGAGTCGACAGTCGCGGTGCGACCAGTAGCTACACAGACACCGTCCAAGACCGGAGGTGAAGACCGTGCAAGGTGCGAGGTATTGTCGCCAAGCAAGCCTCAAGACAAGGTATGATTCCATAAACCATCCTTCATATTGTATAGACGTTGACACGATTCCTTGCTTATGGGGTTGGGGAGAAGAAATTTTTTTATTTCCGCTGCCTTCTCTGCCTCCCCTAAAATCCAACACATATAACATCAATTCATAGTTCATTAATAATCATTATCAATGATTCCTTCATTTTACATGTCTAGATCAGGTATTAGCTTAACATGAATAAATATTCAATTAAGCATCAGATTAAGGCAAATCTAGGTTTTCATTTACATTAAACACATCTAAACATGTATTGCACGTATTTTTGGAACACAAAGCATTATCAGATTATGATAGAATTTTATTTGGATTCCTCTCATTTTCCTGAGCAATTTGATACATAGTTTCAATATATTCTGAGTTACCAATAATTAACTACACATTTTGCAAGCTAAATTGATTTGAACCAATCATCTGCTGACACGTCAGCGTTTGCTAGGCTCTTATTTGCCATGCAGGCTTGACACAAGGCCATGCGGGCAAACACTTATAAACATAACTAAATGACGTATTTGCCCTTACCTCCTTACATGTGCTCAAGGGCTATTCGAGTCCTTTCACAGAACCCTATCCCTCTCCTCACGACTGCATCTCGCGCGAGGGCACAACGCCGCTGAGCCCCGCCCTAACGCAAGCATGCACGCCTTTGCAAACTCGATGCCTGGTGCAATGCGTCTGATGATGTCGATCGTCATCTCCGGTCCCGTCTCCGCCACCCTTCCCTTGTACTCTCTTGCGTGCATCGATAGTGTGTTCTCTGTGGCTGTTGCGCAACGTCGAACCAGGGTGTTCTCTCCATCCTCACAACGTTGGCGACCACTGCCACCACTACCAGGAGCATCCACCGCCATGCCCTCCCCGATTCCTCCTCCAACACTGTCAGCAACTAGCCTCCCTGGACCTACAAACAGGAAGCGCCTATTGCTGCCTCCTCCCTCTCATGATGGGTCTTCCATTGCCGCAACTACTTTGGCCTTCAACGACTCGACCATGGCTTGTCCTGGCAGGGACCTTTCTGTGAAGGGGCGATGCACCAACACTTCAGGGGTGCCCACCATAGCCGCTGTCGTCGTTGCCAAAACCATGGCTTGGAGCTCTTCCGTGGTGGCTGTGATGTTTCTTGCCAGGACGATGATCGTTGATCAAAACTACCAGGCAGATTCTCAGTTGCGTGGAGGGGTCAGGGATGCAAGATTACGAGGAAAGACGAGGGTGGGTTGCGTATCCATCAAGTATCAGAAAACTATGTATATACACACACATAGGGACTCCTCGTATATGAAACATATGTTGGAAGAGATTAGATAAGGCCAACCATATCACTGTTACCTTAATCCTCCCCGCATGTAAACTTATCAAGTCCTTTCCAATTATAGGCTTAGTTGGGTATCTTTTCTATACCAAACTTCTTATTTTCTTTAAACGATGCTTTCTATTTCTTTTAGGAAACTTACATATTGTTCTTTTATTTGGCTTCCAAGAAAAGGTGGATTATCCCTTCTTCCTTTATTCTTAACATAATGTCTAACACAATTGTTTCCTTTTCTTAAGATTTAAAAGGTCTTTCTCTTTATCTCTCCTTTTATTTTTCCTTATTAAAATTCCTTTTAACATTAGGAACCGTATGGATACGAAAATCCATTAAAGATAACTCAATTATACTTCTTTCCACTTATTTCCCATATTTTTATCATTGCTTTCAATTTCTTCTTAATAAAGAAATATTTAATTGATCTTTTCTTTTTCTTATTGCATTATCTTTGCAACTTTGGACTTCTTGAAACTCAGGGAACCCAAGAGGTACAAAATCCACCTTTGGATTACATTCTTTTGCCTTCTAGAGGTTTCCAGATCTTTCTTTTCTCAAAACTCAATTATTCATTTACTAATTGAAATTTTCATTTTTATTGGGCCCAATAGCCGATAAAGCCCACAACACAATCATCAAGACTATTGTAAACGAAATCTATTTATTTAAAACAAATTGTATCATTATTTGTTCAAATATCTTTAATATGAGAAATTATATTTCTCACCAAATGAATTCAAAAATTGGGGTTGTAACAGTATTGGTTATATAATTTTTCAAAGATAGTTGTGGTAATTTCAATAATCACATGCTACAAATTAGAAAGAGTCATAGACACATGCTCAAGAGAATCTTATAAAAAAGCGATTCAATTGATCACTTTCGCTCAATTAATTTAATTGTACCACACGTGCTTAGCACGTGTCTTCCGTGTCATATGTTAAGATGTAATACTGTGTGATTTGTAAGTATATTATAATTGTTTAGATTAATATAATATAATGTTGTATATAATTACCAATTTAGTGTTATATTTCATCCCACATTCTGCTATTTTTCAAAAAATGCTATTTACTACGCGGACGAAAAAATAGTGGAGCGGCAAAGAAGGAACAACCATAGCGGCGCCACTGCACGACCGCTAATGAAACAAGACCCTGGTCGCAAATACTGCGTTAGGAATCGGACATAGCTCATCGTCGTCATTCGGCACCAAATTCTTCTGTAGACGGGCACCGAGGCCCGGCACTGCCCATGCTTGCGCTCTCATCCTCTACCTCCTATCTGGTAAGGATACAGTGGAGATATGCTAGGCACCTCCCTATTCCGTCTTTTTTTTTCTTCTTTCTCTTCCAGTTAGTTGCAATGTGCCCCAACTTTTTTTTCACTGAAAATTGTGGTTACGATATCAATCATTGCATCATCCGATTCCTTATTCCCCACTTTGTTGCAAACCGTTCCTTGCGTTCCTGCGGATAAATGTGCTGTTGTTGATTACATAATACCAACACCATATAAGACTTGTAATTCCAGAGTTCCGTAAGAAATCCAGCAGAAAACTAGTTCCGTCCCCTAATCGCGTCTGGCCTGCTACCCTTCTTTCGTTGGGCGTGCGGTTGCCCTAGGCCTTCTCGCGATCTTCTCCTAGAGAGCGGCCGCCGACGTGCCCGTCGTTCTCCCCTTGGGATTTCTGTTGCCTTGTCGTCCGCTTGGGAGGCTGCTCGAGGAGGTGACCGAACTCCTATTTCTGCCGTGCTGTGTTTTTGCCACCGTCCAGGAGTCCAGCTGTGGTATAGGCTGAACTCTGGTTTCTGAGCTTGTCCTTCGTGTGGTGGTCTGGGTCAAAATTGCCTCGAGAGTTTGATGCTATCGGATTTTGGTTCTTCTATTGTTTCCCTTGAGGATAGAAGGTCCTTCCTTTCCTTTTCCGTTTTTCTATATTTTAGCGGTTGGTTTGTCTCTTTTATATATTCCCATTCTCGATAGTTTACTGTCTTTTTTTTTGTGAAAGCTTGACTACATTTGTGAAGTTGCGTCGAGCCAATGGTAAGAGCTTGACGAGCTTGATTAATTTGTTGTTGTCGTATAGTTTCTATACGGAGATCTGAAACAGAATAATCATGTTGATCAGCTCTGTATACTTGGACTATAACAAATCTATGTGTAGTTGCTATGCAATATAGAACACATTTTGTAACTAGATTTTTTTCTTACAATTATAACAAACCAATCAACCGGAACTCGTTTTCTTGGAAGTCAATTTTAATTCTGAGAAAACGAATTACAGGAAAGTTACAATTAAACCAAACCAGTCAGGCGGAAAGGATTTAGAATAAAAAATCATAATTGAAAATCCCTCGATCCCCAACGGAGGACATGCAGCCGCCACTCCCTCAAATTACAATTACCTGTTGCCGCCGCTGGGGAGTTCACAGCCGCAGCGGCCATTGACTGTAGCAGAGGGCTTTAGCCGCTTCGACCATCCATCCATACGGTGAGTTACTCTCCTTCTCCGCTCCATCCTCCAATCCTCCTCCATCAGTTATCAATTTCTGATCCGTATCCTCTTCCTCCATCACTCATCCACTGCTATCCTCCGTCTCCTCCAAATTCCAATTTGGTAGGCATCGGTAGCGGCCACCTATTGAGGCGGGTCCCTAGTGTAGATACGGGAACGAAATAATCTAGGGCAACCAAGGACACACAAGTGGGCGCCAGTGAGGGTAACCATTCATTGTTAATACACCAATATACTCAATACAAAACGCCAACGATTTTCTGCTACGTCCTACCCAATGGCCTTCTTTTTATTTGGTAAGGGAAAATGCAGCCCCTAGTTTACATTAATTGCTACATGGAATGGATGTAACACAATGTCCACGGGCCACGACTTCATTTGTTTGGCCTGGTCTTCTCACTGAGATTTCACTCTAGGTATGTCTCTAAACTCAGTTCCATTTTATTCAAATTGCTAATCAATTTGTATATTTTCAAATCTCTTATAAGAAATTACAACTAGATGGATGACAGAAGGGCAACAAGCTGCATATATCACCCCTTTCTGGATGGTAAAATCAATTCTCTACATCCATAGACTTGGCGTCAATAACGTTACTACGTATAATTTTTTGAACCCTCTTTAGAAGTCCACAACATTTGGTGCTAAGAGAAAAAAATTATCAATCCAAAAATATATAAAGATGTGATGATTGTCAATGTACAACTTTCTCATGCTTTTGAGGAGCATGCGATGCGGTTCACTGTAGGGAGCTCCCATGTTTCTAGAACATACATGATGTTGTTGAGCTTTTTGTGACGTAATTAAACATATTGGAGTTGATAGGTACGTGTGAACTTTTTGACTAATGTGCATGAAGGGAGATCAAGTCTTGGTATATTTGGTTCTACACAAGTTGAATTATAATGGGATTATCTAGCAATATTGTTTGCACCAACTGTGCCAAGCACTAGCCCTTGATGTACCTACCTCCCTTTAGTTGGGACCCAACGAGTTATGGGTTTTAGGAGTTCTTACCCCTTTGGGTTTTCTCTGACTGTATGATTTTTTGGTCGTTGAGTGTGATTTAATTGTATAATTATGTTTTTTTTACTTGAAATACCATTATGATTTGTGAACACATGTTTTTTGTCCCATCATGAGATGCGTCTGCATATTCTTTTCCACATACTTTACATTCTCATGGAAATTATATAAGTATAATATTGTATTCCATATACTATCAAATTACCCCGTTTAAATAAACAATTTCTAGACGACATTCATCAGCTTACTTTTGTCACAATGCTGATGTAGTTTCTTGTTCATTTTCATTCTGTTGTCCGTTCTAATAAACAATTTCTGTACGACATTCATCAACTTACTTTTATCACAATGCTGATGTAGTTTCTTGTTCATTCTTTTGTTGTCTGGTATAATTGCTTTACCCCGTTTTAATGAACAATTTCTACACGATATTCATCAGCTTACTTTTATCACAATGCTGATGTAGTTTCTTGTTGATTCTTTTGTCGCCTAGTAAAATTGCTACATCGATTATCTACTTTTTTCTATGCCACTTCAATTCACTTATAAAAGATTAATTCTCTATTCATAGTCACATCTCTATCTTTTTTCTTCTTCTAATGTTTACTCACTGAACCAAGTGATTTGTATGTCGGACATTACAGTACACTTGTTGATTGACTTGAGTGAGACCATGTGGAAGAACTTGTGATCCGGAAACCAATGGCTTGGCTTATTTGATATCATATTTTAATATTGAAAATGCAGCTGCTACCTGCCTTTTCTAATGCTTAGGTATGCCCTTGCATTGCATGCAAGTGTTACACAAATAGACCAACGGATCCACCATCACTGAATGCCATAATCAAATGATGGTAGATTATTACTCCACTATTCAATGTAATTGAACGAAAGTTTAAGTTCTGGTTGTAATAAGCGTAACGATATTGCCATTCTTGTCAATACAATGATCATAAAACAAAAATCCTATATATATGCAGCCGTCTCGAATGTCGAAAGGTCTCAATTATTTGCATGCTAGGGTGATCATGGTGAAGGACTTGGCTTGCAAGGAGATTGTAAGATTGATTTCTATGAAGCAAAATAATACAGGAGCACATATAGCTTGTGAGGGGGATTGGGGCTTGGGGCTGGGGGCTCTGGAGCTGGGATTAGATTTTCGTGCACCGGGTAACCATATATGAACTAGTACTTAGGCACTTTGACAACGAAAAAAGCAACATGCGTGAAGCCTTGATACTTTTTGGGTTTGCGTATGGAGAATTCTAGTCTACTTTCTAAGAAGCACAAACACTTCCTGGGACCTCTCATGGTCATGCCGAACGCGTGTCGGACACGAACATGATATAAACATGGTGCGGACATGACTCGACCATGAAAAGTGTGTTTTATTTTACATGTTGGACCCGGCCAACACACATCCATGAATTCTGGCCCAACTCACTTTCCCTTTTTGAACAGAAATATTGATATCACAACTGGGAGTAGTAGCCTGATTCAATTATATTGAGTGACAATAGTAGTATTGAACATGTAACGACATGATCATAAACAACATAGTTACATCAAATAATAGCAATAAATAACATGTTTATTAAATATGTGGATTCAATGTATTAGGGGATTTTTGGGTTCCTACATGGGCCTATTACTCGAGCCAAAACCATGCAGCTATGTAGTCCTGACCGGTTCTGGCTACCTGTACCGGTTGGACCGGCAGGCTACATGGTTCTGGCCAGTTTTTGGGTCTTTTCGATTTTGGAGGCTAAGCGAATTGATTTTGTTACTGGTTCCTGGTCCGACCGGCCAGTCCAGCCCATTTCTGATAACACTGCAAGCAAGCACATTTCAGATCAAATCGTATCGTAGGTGCCTTATTCTTGTCATGGCTCATGAGTCATATCACGAACAACTTTGTCACCCAATCTGTCTTGATTATCTATTGAATTACTATGTTTTGTACAAACTCAGTAAATAAGTGGTATTCTACACTTATGTTTTGCAATTGTATTGCAATAGCGGATTTAAACAGTTCATGATGGCAGTATCAGCACTCCCAATAATGAACACTAAAGTCAGCAATATTGCAATTTTATGTTTCAGAAAAGTATCTCTTGTTTGTGGTTGTCAAGTGCATGTAAATTTACCATTTGACATCAACTTTTGTCGCTGCAGTACCTGCATCATTTTGAAGCCTTTAAAGATGATCTACACAGCCATAGATACATTTTATCTTACTGATGAACAGCTAGCAAATTCTCCATCTAGAAAAGACGGCATTGATGAAGAGACAGAGACTACTCTCCGAAGATATGGATGTGATTTAATTCAGGAGAGCGGAATTCTGCTTAAATTGTATCCTTTTGTACAAACTGGCTTATGCCCATTTTCTCTATGTATATGGAATTCTAAGCTGCTACAATGTCAAAAATGTTTGGTCTTAGTCTGTATTGTTGTAATTTGTCCAAATCAATTGTTTTTCTTGATGTTTACAGACCTCAAGCTGTAATGGCTACTGGGCAAGTCCTTTTTCATAGGTTCTACTGCAAGAAATCATTTGCTCGCTTTGGTGTAAAGGTGACATCTCAAATCTAGTTATCTGCCAGATTTTGCTGTCGTTGTGGTGTACATCGACGTCGTTTTACAATGATAGATATCACCTTCCAGTAATTTGTATTATAACCTTGGTCTTTTTAGTAATCTGTCATTTAAGTCATCACTTAAATGCATACCCAGTACTTTCTATTCTGATGGCTTGGGAAGGTGGAAATTATTTGACCCTGCTTTTGCCTTTCGCTTGTTGGGGTAGACTAGAGTAGTTGCCTATTTGTAACCAACATTTCTATTATATTTTGTGTGTACATAAGCTTTGCTCTAAGTTCCCTTCTTTTATATAACAGAGGGTTGCTGCAAGTTGCGTTTGGTTGGCAGCTAAGCTAGAGGAGAGCCCTCGAAAGGCAAAACACGTCCTCATTGTGTTTCACAGAATGGAATGCAGGAGGGAAAATTTGCCGATTGAGCATCTGGATGTATTTTCTATGGTTAGTTTCTCTTATGGGTATTTTGAGATTCCATTGATAACATATTTAGCTGAACATCTTCATTTCGTTTCTGCTTTTTATGAAAATTTGACAATACTTCGTGCCCATGCACGTGAAACATCATATCAATTTTATTATTATTACTTATTATAATATCGATAATAATTTTTAAAGGTATTACATGTGTGTTTCTAAACATGGCAAAGATTTTTTTTGATCTAATGCAGTAATACACATTCTAAATGTAAGAGTAATCTGTATGCGAGTTGTGAAGTTTGCGGAGAAAATGGTGTGTGGTCATGATTGATTCTTTTTTTTTTTTTAAGAAACACTTCCATGTGGAGTAAATCCCTTTTTTGTAAAGACAAATATAGAAATGATAATGATATAATGGAGTAATTTAAATGATGGTTGTTTACAGAAATATCCAATCAAGTATCTGCTTTTTCTACATAATAATTGATTAAGTATTTGCCTATACGTTTTGTTGTTGTGAAGAACTTCTATCTTCATCCATTATAAAGCATCATCAATCTTTTATTTTAGCTTCATTTTTTAATGAAATAAATTCTCCGAGACGTTTTTTCATAACCCCAAGCCCTTCTTGTTAACTAATCATAAGCAATAACACAGTGACAAATTCCGAAGAAATTGGAATCTGGGAAAAATCAGAAATATTCGGGAAAAAACCGAGAACTTTCGGTCAAAGTTTTGTCAAGGATTCCGAAATAATCGGGAATAGATCGGGTATACATACATACGTACATATATAGATAAGCCATACAGACACACACACACACATACACACACACACATCTAAAGGTAATTAGACATACAATTATACAATCTTTAGAGTGAACAAGTAGGAAAACAATTGAAGAGAAGTTAAATAATAACAATGTTAGAACAATTTGAGAAAAAAATATGTGAAACAATAATATGATTTGGGCACACGTGGTAATGGTAATGACATATAAGAGATTAATAAGAAATAAAAATGAAAATTAAGAGGAGAATTGCAGTTTGCTTTTGGAAGAGAAGAATATTAAGTTAAGGATGCTGACACAACATCAAAAAAGAAGGGAGAAAGTGGAACAATGATGACACACCAACATGGACTTTCTATAGAGTGGGAGTTTGGGGTTTTAATGTATTATTGGGAGTTCTTTGTACATGGTTTTGTAAAAAAAGAGCAAGCGAGTCAAATTGTGAAAAATCATGAAATGTCACAAAGAATCGTAAAAAACTGTATAAATCGCAAAAAAGCCGGAAAATCGTGAGAAGTTGTGAAAAATCGGCAACCAACGTATTAATCATGTCAAACATTTGGGAGCCTATAAAATCACAAAGAATTGCCGATTTTTCGTAGAAGTCGGAGAGTTCTGTTACAGAGCAATAATATGCATAACAAACCACACAAATTTCATCGAGTAAATTAGAAATATCATTTATAAATCTCTGCAATGTTTACAAGCACTAATTTAATTTATAATATTTATTGCTCTGTCCTAGGTTAGAATGGTGGGTTGGGGAAAAGCTGCGGGACCCAATGATGAGCTAGGAGTGAGCCATTTCCGCCCCAAATTTGTGATTACTCAAGCATATGGGTAGTTCATGCATTAGGACCAATTAATTTGATTTGCTCGATAAAAATACACTGTTATTACTTAGGTATAAATATATTGATATATGTAGGTATGCATGTTTATAGTTATCTGCATATACATAGGAATATAGCCATCCACATAAATCAATGCATGCACATGCACATGTGTACATGAGTATTTTGTAAAGTTTAGAGGCTAATGCGTTACGAACTCTTGTTCCTAACAACATTCAGTTAATGTATTCGTATAATCATGGGAAGTTCATGATCATTATCATCTAAGCCTCATTCCCAACCATGTGCGGATCGGATAATCATGGGAAGCAGTGTTTTAAAAAGCGGGTGCCTGCCTGAGCGACCCATAGGCCCAGCCGCCTGGCTAAGGTTTTTGACCAGGCTGCAGGCAGCAGGCCATCAAGCGGCCGCCTAAGACCCACTTTGCCCACCTATGCATCCGCCTTAAACCCTGCTTTGGGCGCCCGCTTTTGGCCGCTAGACTTAGCCCATCTGCTGTAACATAATACAATAATATAAGTCCGTAATAGTCTAATACATTACTTCATTGTATAATATGTAACATTACTGCACAATACATTCTATACTGTAATACATTAATACATACACTATGCATCTCGCTATTTATTGTATATTATAATTCTGTAACTTTCTACCTTAGTACATTCTATATTACATGATATATTTGTTGGATCCTAGATGGGTGACTTAGGTGCTCTAGAGGGGGGGTGAATAGAGCTGAAAGCACTTAAACAAAACTCATTAAACCTTCAAAATATATGGCAAGATAAAGTTGCTAAATAGGTAATTTGAGTGTAACTAAAACATGCATAGCAAGGATGAGAGAGATTGAACATACACCAAGAGAACAAGCTATTTAGAGTGGTTCCACACTTCAAACTAGAAGTGTGTCAGTCCACTTGCCTAGAGAGGTCAACCTCTAGGACTTCCAAACTATTGCACTCTTATATTCATTCATAAGACATACAATGCATGACCAAACAAAGGACTTACCTATCCAATACAAAGAGTCTTCAACCTTACCAAGGACTTACCCACTTTGCAAGAGTCTTCCGCCTTCTTCCAAGGACTTACCTACTCTTGCACTAGTCTTCAGCCTTGTAGGAATTACCCACTCTTCTTGGATCTTCCGCCTTTGACTTCACCTTCATTCGGAGAAGCTTCCACCAAGGACTTACCCACTTGAGCAAGGAGTCTTCTGCCTTCACCAAGGGCTTACCCACTCTAGCTCCAAGTCTTCAGCCTTGATCTTCACCAAGGGACGCCTTCCCTTGTTCTTCTTCACCTCTCTTGGACAAGAGAGAGAACCTTCATCTTCATGCTTGAAATGAGAGAAAGGAGGTGGTGGAAGTGAGAGCCTCACAAGATATACATGTAGGACTAGCTCTCTTACAGATTTCCTACTCACTCTAATGGATGTAACAAGTGATTAAGCTTAGAGAGAGAGAGGAGGCTGTAGGAAGCACTCAACTATAGAATAGGAACCTCACAAAGAGTTTTGCATTGAATGCTCAACCTTGGAATGAAGCCCAAGGGGTCCTATTTATAGCTGGGGATGCCTCTTAGCCTTTGGGAACACTTGAGAACGAAAACTAGCCGTTTTGTGGCTTGCAACAGATCTATTTTCACTTGTTGCAACTCCACAACGGCTAGAAGCACTTTTCTGCACTTTTCCGTACAGTGCAATCGGTCGAGTTTCTATATAGGTAACTCGACCGATCAAGTAAACGACAAGGCCGACACTCAAATGATCGGTCGAGTTTGTCCTGACAAAACTCGACCGACCATTAGGAATCGAAATGGTCATTTACTTGATCGGTCTGAGTTCTGTGAAAACAAAACTCGACCGATGCAATCTTCAGAAAATCGATCAAGATTGATCGGTCGAGTTTCAGGGCCTTGAAACTCGACCGACACTGTTGCTGTGATCCATTTTCTAAGTTGCATCTAAAGTGCTCTAATATTCGATCTAAGTGCTCCTTATATTTTTCTAAGCTTAATTTCAAGTCATACAATCATTACAAGTGATTTACAACATGATTCTAATGGATTTACATCATATTACAAAAACGTGCACTTGTATTGACTTTGACTTGTCTTTTCTCCAATTTGAGATGCGCAAGTTAGGGCATTTGGAGTGTGTCTATACCTAATCTGAAATCACTCAAGTAGAGACATTAGACACCAATATGTGGAATGGTTAGTCATCATCAAAACACGGGTTTAGTCAATTTAGACGTGAGTCAACATTGACCTAATTGACCTTGAGTCAACAATATTCTACTGCTTACTGATATTAATACATTCTATATATTCTATTGTTTACTGAATAATGTAAATTATTACATTATATATCTTCTACTGTTTGCGGCCTTTATATAATGATACAATAGTACATTCTATAGTATTACTGTTTACTAGATATATAATAGCATTCTACATATTCTATTTTTTACCGCATTATCTAATTTAATATATCATATATATTCTACATATTGCTGCGTATTAGTATAGAAAGTTATAATTTTGTGAATTTACTACAGCAAGAGTAAGAGAAAGAGACTAAAAAATATATTTCTTAATGTGTTAAATTTATGTAATTGAATTGTACTATTTAGTGTTTTATTTTGTTGCGTAGGGTGTTTAGATAACTATCGAAGTTTCTTAAAGATGTGTTGATTATATGCTATTATGTATTATTTTCTACAAAATTATTTAAAAAATTCAGGGCCCGCTTTTTCAAAAAGCGTCCGCCTGGCGCTCAAGCGGCCACAAGGTGGTGTGCGCACGCCTTCCGCTTCCTGTTTTATTAAACATTAATGGGAAGTTGTCTTAAGAAAATCTCAATTGGGAAGCACTACTTGGAAACATAGTAGTGGATTCAGAAAAACCCGCTAAATGGAAATTTGTTGTAATAGGGAAGGTGAAACCAAGAAGAAGATTCAGAAGAGATATATAACAATCACAGTGATACTATTACATCAAATAAATTAGAGCTATAAAGAAGTCGGTTGGTTCATGATGGAGAAGAAGTATATAGCAATCGCAGTGACACTTACATGCAATAAAAATAAGCTATAAAGAAGTCGGTTGGTCCATAGGGTTTTGAATGTTGTATTTTATTTAATGCACAACCATATTGAATATAATTTTGCACATCTATCTATATATCTATCTGTCTATCTAGTTCATATTTATGGTTTTAAAAGTTGCATGTTAAGACAATGAGCTAGAGGCTGTATTGCACAAAAATTGTTGTTTGAATGGCAAGTGCAGGCACCTGTGATGTTAAATAATTATCCATACACGTTTTGTATATGATGTTTTAATAATATTGTGAATGGTACATACAGCGTTATGTTCCTGAAACCAATATGGCAAAACGTTTAAAATTTTAATTTACTTTAGTTGCTTTGGTTTACTGCCTACATGTTGTGGGACACTTCCAACCACCCTATTTTTATGTACACCTTTTGAAAATACGTGTTACTTTCTAAAGGACCCCCCTGCACATCTAACGGTTCATTATGGTAGTGTCAGGGGCCACCCTATTAGGGGCGTGAAATCTAGTTTTCTGAATGAAAAATACAATTTTTAATTGAGAACAGGCATAAGTATACCCACAGGAATCCTCTCGGGTTACTTTATTTGGTTACTTCTCTGTCATACTCGCCAACTTTGTACCGTACACTAACATTTGTACATGGTTCAAAATTTTGAGTAAAGTGTGGACGCATGCCGCTAAGCTAAAGAATGATGAGTCAAAAGAACTTTTAGTATAGAGCTAAAGAATGATGAGTCATAAAAGAATTTTTAACATAGTAAAAAGGCCAATATCACTACGCCAAGACTTTCTCAATCTAAAACCTGGAACATCGTCATTTCACCTGATCCCATCTCTCAAAATTATAGTCTCTTACCGTACTCTTAAAATGTTCAAAAGATATCTGAATTATTATGGTAAAGAAAACTAAAACATTACTCATAGATGACATGCATTTGTGGAGTACTATTATACTAAATTAGTGAAGTACCACATCCAAACCAAGCATTGTGAATGATGTAATGTATTGGTAAACGACTTTCATACACCTAAATGTGTTCCATACATTATTGAAGTATCGTAATAAACATTCAGTAACAAACGTATGTTCAGGATGTATAATACATGTCTAACATATACATTGTCATAAATATCCATTATTTAGTAACAATTTTTACTAACAAACAAACATAAAGTACAACTATAACGTGCAATTGTTCAATCTGGATGACGTAAAACATTAAATAAAGAGAAAAAGAAACATGATATCAACAATGAACTGACACATGTATGATAAAAACATTCAGTAACAAGTAACCAACACTAAAAAAAGATAGAAAAAAAACCCAAATAGCACACTTTTGCAAAAATATTTACCGAAATAGCACCCTCCCCAACTTATTTTCCGAACTAGTACACTTTCAGCCAAAATCGCCACATTATTTGGCGTTTATCTGATGCAGGGACTGAAAGCGCCACATAACTTGCGTTTTACCTGTGCAAGGAGTTTAAAACGCCACATAACCTGGCGTTTTACTGTAAACGCCACAACGGCTGACGTCTTTGGCCGAGTCAGTCAAGTAAGGCGCCAAATTGACTGGCACGGGAGCTGGTCATGAATACACGCCATTTGAAATGGCGTTTCCTGCATGCGCCTGTATTGAATACACGCCATTTCAAGTGGCGTTTCCTACATGCTCTCCATTAACCAAATCCTCCATTGAATACACGCCATTTCAAATGGTATTTCCTACATGCTCTCCATTAACCAAATCTCCATACAATGTGGTGTGAGTTGGTGTCCATTGAATACACGCCATTTCAAATGGCGTTTCCTACATACTCTCCATTAACCAAATGTCCATGCAAAATGATCCAACAAATGCAATTCAAGAATTATATCCAAAAGGTAATAAGCTAAACGAGTGAATACAAAATGATCCAACATAGAACAATCATAAAGAAACATTAGTCTAAATGCATTTAATAAAAGATACATGATTCAACTAGTAGATTTAAAATATTTGGAAATAACAAGTAATCTTCTGATGCTGCAACAAACAGGTTCAATCCTGCTATCAAAACAAGAGAAATATTTGACCAAATTATTACATTCTAGTTTAACAATATTTTTTTATTTAGAATATAAAAATATTCTAAAGAGTTCATACCTGTGATTCATGACTACCTCAACGTTGGGTTTGGTCACCAGATTGTCGTTTTATGTTTGGAGAATCTTGAATTGGACTCGATTGTGTATTTGAACTCCACGTGTAGGCCTACTCATAGGAAGTGGTGGTGTGAGAGGTCGAGTGAAAGGAATATTCCAAGATGGTGGAGGTGATCCCAACATGGTTGTATGGAGGCCTTGCGACCAACTATATGGCGGTCCATGTGGTGAAAATGAAAAGAAAGCCTCGTGTTGGTCAAAAACTTGGGACAGACTAAAACCTTGTTGAGACCATGATAAATTAGAAGGAACTCCAAACTGATCAGATGGTGGTGGCGAATAAGAGTAGAACATTCCTGGAAATGAAGGAGTACCAATAGAAAATTGTCTTGCAGATGTAGATTCTCCTACAAGCATGGAGTCGCTTGTTGTTGTAGAACAACCAGGTGCAGTAGAATGCCCTGGTGGTGTAGAAGCTGCAACATGAGTGGCATCGACTGATGTCGTCGCAGGAGGAGTCATACTCTGATTTGGATTCATGTGACTAGGCATCTGTTGGAGCCATGCATTCTATACACTATATATGTTGTCACGTGCTCTCAACCAGTCCTCAACGGGTGTCCCTTGTGTGAATGCTTGTATTGTCTCTTGAATTTTCACATGAGTTTGAATCTATCAAAATATATTTTAATTAACATTAATTTCATTTCTACATTAAGATTATATATATATATATATATATATATATATATATATATATATATATATATATATATATATATATATATATATATAGTCAGGTTAGTGTACACTCGAGTGTACCGGAGGCACCGTACACCTCAGTCATTTTTGAAGATGCAGTAAATTTTTGAAAAATCTAAACCGTTGATCTTCTTAATTATCACAAGAACATACTATATAATAAATTTTAGCTCATTTGGACACTTAGAAGTCGTGCATCTAAAGGAGGCAAAAATCATGTATTTCAAATTAGTTTTGTGCGTCGATTTTGTTGTCCTTGGATGAGTGACTTACACTCATCCAAATGAGTTCAAATTTTGTATGTGACCTACTATTATTGTAACCATGAAGATCAATGGATTAGATTTTGGAAAAGCATGGTCTAGATAGGCAAACACCATTGGGGTGTACGACGTGATCTGTACACGAGTGTATTCTAGCCCGACTCTCTCTCTCTCTCTCTATATATATATATATATATATATATATGCTTACACATTCCCGCTCTACGTATCCAAGAGGATAGTACAAAGTAGGTGGATCAACTGGCCGTTGAACATGATACTCAGGTTGATACCATCTAGGGGTCTGCTTGACAGCCAAAGGATCAGGAAGTTGAACTACACTATTATGTCTGTCATTCCATGTACTTAGCTCTGTGTTATATTGAAGCAACCAATCATTGCTGCTACGCCCTCTACCATCAATCCTATGATATATAGGGAGATCTTGGGGTTGTGGTTGATAGTGATCACCAAATTGTCTTAGTACTCTATCAGGAGCATGCCACTCCATTACTGTAGAAGAGATCATTGGTACACGTGCCATCCAAATGTCACTACCTTGTTGACATATTGGCGGCAACTTGGCCAACAATTCAGGACTGTAAGGTGTCCAAACTAACTGCAAATTTAAATATTTGTAACAATTGAAATGTCGATAACGATAGGATAGAACATATAATTTTGAAACAAAGTTATGTAACAAGCTAAGAAAAAAAAGCTAACTAAAACTCTCACCTGGCTTGGCTGATGGGTATCAATCTCATTAAGATAGAATGTCACAGTTCCTCGTACACGTACACGCTCCATCAGATGATTCCATCTATTTCACATAATTTACCAACGATAAGAATATTTTGAGATTATACTTTCTAAAAGTAGAGTATATACATATTCCTATGACTGACCTGTAGCCTAGTGGAGCATCTTGAGGCCACTCAAAATCATCTCGCACGTCCACCTTTCCTGGTTTACCAACATGCAATCTTTCCCAAGACCACAATTGCAACAGATGCACACACCCATATATTCGTTTCTGTCTAGAACCTGGACAACACCTATACAACTGACGGTATAAGTATGCTAAAACTGCATTGCCCCAAGAGTATAAACCGCAGCGCTCAAATTCCACTAGAAGAGGCAAATAGCAAAGATGAACCTCGTTACTAGTACCATCTGGTAACAGAAAGCAACCCAAAATGTGTAACAAGTATGCACTTGTGTATCGACGTTTGATTTGATCGTTGACATTCTCCAAGTCAATACCTGAAAATGTAGAACGCAACCAACTCAACTGGACGACCCCATGATCAAGCCCTTCTGGATGTGAACCTAAGATATGGTCACACATGGAAGACCAAGAACTAAATTGGTCTTCATGCGGACCTATAGGATGTTGAGCTACTACAACATCACCATCAACACGTAAATGTAGTAACACTGCAACATCCTGAACTGTGATCGTCATCTCACTTAAAGGGAAGTGAACGGAATTTGTATTTGAGTGCCACCTTCTACTAAGTGATGTTATCAATGAAGCATCAAAGTGAACCCTAGAAAGGGTAATGACTGATCCGAACCCCGCTGTACGAACATACCCTAAGACATCTGCATTTGTTAACTCGCACCTAGAAATTCCAGTGGAGTGGCATGTAATCCGCAATGTATCATCTCGTTTCACCATGTCTATAGAATGAAAGAACAAATTATCACGTGTTAAATGACTAAATGCACATACAATAAATTTAACAGAACATATATTACATGTACCAAAATAGAATCTAACAATTTATTAGATGTACTATTACAGAAGGTCAGGAGGAAATTGTATTCATCTCGCCCTCCTCATGCGAGTAAGAAAACCAAGGTTTTAAAAAGCGCGAAGCGGGAAGCGTGCGGACGGGACCTTGTAGCCGATTAATCGCCAGGCGGGCGATTAAGCGGGCGCTTTTTAGAAAAGCGGATTTCCAATTCCTATAAATTTTTATGCAAAATTACATATATATATATATAAATACTATATTTTTGAAATTTTTATATATATCTAAACATTGTACAAGACAATATAAAACACCCAAATAGTTTAGAATGCAACTATACAACAACGATTGTATTTATATAATATAGTAAACAATATACTTGTCATAGATAAAGCAGCCTACACATAAAATAATACGTGTATATACAAGATGAAACAACAATTTTGTATCATGTTTACATAGCTAAACAGTAAATAATAGACCTATCATAGCTAGCTAACAAACATATTGTTACATTTGCACATCATTAAATAGTCATACATTACAGCAATACATTTAATCAAAGTATACATTCTAAATTAGATAATAGTATGCATTCTAAATTAGATAATAGTTACCTATAATATACTTGGATACATCACAAAAGTACCATATCATTACAGCTTACATACAAAGTATGTATTCTAAATTAGAACTAAGTATATCATAGAACATTTAATGTATGCTAATTTAATATATTATAGTCAATACTAAACATGGCATATACTGTACTTAATGTTATATGCTTACAACAGTTTTTCTGAAAAAAGCGGGGAAAAAGCGGGAAAAACGCGGGGAAAAAGCTGGGAAAAAGCGGGTTAAGCGGGCAAAAAGCGGCCGCTTTTCTCAAATTTACTTAAGCGCCGCTTATAGTACATTTTAATCGTCCAGCACCTTGTGGCACTTAAGCGGCCGCCTAGGGCGATTTTTAAAACACTGAAGAAAACTTAGATTACATCAGGAGTTTCTAATTAGAAAATGAAGATTACATGTAGAGATTTCAAAGTAGAAAACTAAGATTACATTTAGAGATTTTTAACCATCACTTTTTTTACATGTTCTCTCATTATGACCTAAACCTCCACATTTTCCACATTTGTAAGAATTGCGATTAGGATCAATATCCATATTTGTCATCCTGCGCTTTACCTTTGGTCTTCCTGCACGTTTTGTTACAACTGGTGGCAGAAGATAAAGAAGACCGATGGTTGGATCAAACCCTGGCCAATATCTTTTATCAGGGATTCCACTAAACTGGGGGGCATATGTCAGCCTATGCCCCTGTTTGGCACGGGACTGAATCCAGATTTTGACTTGTCTTTAGTGCCAACCCCGCCAAACAATCAACGGATTAGGACTGGTTTGTGTTTGGTTGCAAATCCCGATCTTGTCCCGTTTTGGGATAACAAAATCCCTTAATCCGGGCTATGTCAGTCCCGCCAGAGGCAGGATTTCATTTCTCGATCCTGATTTACCATCTTTCCTCTCGTGACCCCGACTCGCTTTCTCCTTCCTGCTCCCCTCTTCCCCTCTCCTCCCAGACTCCCCTCTCCCTCTCCTTCTAAACTTAGCCGCCACAAAGGAGAAGTAGTCACAACAAGCAGAGGACGACGTTCGTTCATCCGCACAGGCCGAGATGTCGACGCTGCGGCTCCATGTGCTAGATGTCGGTGTCGCCCCCAATCTATGACCCGAAACAGCTCGGGAACTCGTGTCGGCAGCATGCGGCGGCGGTGTACGAGGGATCGACTACGGCAGTTCGTGAGCGGCGGTAGGAACCACCGCTGGGACTGCGAGTTCGTGATTCGGAGCAGGGGCAGATGGGGAGATTGTGGCTGAGCCCGTGATTCGGAGCAGGAGCAGGGGCAGATGAGCATGTCCCGGCGAGGCGTGTCCACACAGTAGCCACAGAAGGGGGGCAGCTCCGACGCCTAGGGCAGCTGCAATGACGATTCCAACTGCGATCCACCGACATGGCCCCTCAAGGCTCCTTCTTCACCGGCCATGGAGGGTTAGCGGAAGCGGAGGTTAGAGTTGAAGCCGTACATGGGTGGCTTCAGCGATGGTGCTGCCAGCCCCGGCCGCGTATCTACGGTAATATCGAAAAACTTGATAGTCCACGAGCATGATACAATTTAGTCGGGTTTATAGAAAATCGAATGGCAAGTACCAAGTTGACCGGAATCAGATCTTGTTTCCAGTGACTTGCCCAAATGACCTATTATTTTCTCTATAAAACCGAACAATCATGAGCACTTTTATATTGCTAACATATATAATGATTCCACATATATTTCACATGTGAAGTTCTTATTGGATGCAATGTTAAATCTGCTAAAATTACAATCTATTTCGACTAGTAGAATTGGTAGGTTTATTTTGATTGTATCATTGTTACTTTTAATATTCATGCCAGACATGAATATATGTCTTAATTTGATATATTAAATCTCACTACTGCAAGACAATTTTGATTTTTTTTCACCTTCCAATAAAAGTAGATTATAACTACAAAATTTATTTCTATACCTCATGTGACAATACTACTTATATAAGAAAATTGTTCACTCTAATTAATTCTAAAATTTGACTATTTCTTCCTCCCCTTCCCCATTTATATTATTGGCCATGGCTTACAGTTATAATTGTACCATACCTTATGGCCTCCTCCTTTGCACATTCCCTTAAGACCATCAAGATGAAACGGGCAACAAGGGTAGTCAGTATGTAAATCACCCAAGTTACACACACATTAACGAGATTTTGTTTTTCTTAAAATAATTGTGAAAAGTGAATTGTTATCAGATGTGGTGGATACAAGGGTTGGCATTGTATATGGGCTGAGAGAAACTTAGGAAGGTGGAGAAAATTCCAAGGTTTGGGAAATAACTGAATAAAGTTGGATTATCCATTTATGGAGGACCAAATTCAGACTGAATGATTGGAAAGATTATGAGTGAGATGATATAAAACCAATAGACTTGTTTTACATTAATTGTATGACACATTTTGATATGCTTTGCACGTGTTTATTTTAGGAATTTGAAAAGCCGATGAGCCTTTCAAGTGTGTCAAAGGCACACATTGATTATCAAGAATTTTACTATTTAGGGTATAATTTCTATTGATAAATTTTGTTTGTTTTCTATATGTAACATATAAACTTACAAGATGTTAATTTTGTTCGTTGCTTGTTGTGAATGCTAAAAATCTACTTAGTTAAGATTGAGACGTAGATCTGTTGGATGTCCATGGAATCACGTAGATATGTTATGAACAAAATATATGAGAACAATTTAATATTTGTTGTTAGTTGACAATTACTGCGTTGAATATGTTCAACATTATAAATATACCACATGAAAATGCCATTCAAGACAATAGTAATGTTTAATTAATTTTGAATCAACACGTAAAAATGAGCATACTCATCTCTTATTTTCACTTTTCTAAATATTAAAAATAACACCCATAAAATACAAATAAATATTTTTATTTATTTATTTTGAACTTATGTTCAAGTGGCATCACAAATACACATTCTGTGTACTTGTTCAAACAATTATGCAAGAACATGACAGAATAAGCAGATCTTGACTAGTTTACCAAACAAAATCAGACTGGTAGCCAAACAGAATCAGACTGAATGCAGACTCAAATCAGACTAGCTGACCAGAATCAGATTGTGTTGCCAAACAATATCAGACTGCATCCTGACTACCCCAGCCCCGGAATCCAGACTAACCCTGACTAACCCAGTCCAGATTCCAGAATCCCAGTCCTATGCCAAACGCATGCTATAATTGTTTAGCGTGTAACAACTGCTGATAAACTGATAATACTCATAGTGTATGAAACTGGTGCATGCCATTACATGTGAGCACGGGATATGATACACTTGTGGTTCCCCACAAGTACATTGAGAACGATAGGGATTCCGCAGAATATGCACCTGATAACTATTGTTAGACATATCATTGACAGTGAATTCTAACTCATTCACTCGACAACTGATGCGATGTTTCCTTGCCTTCTCCAACTTATCCAATTTATGAGCTATTCTCGCAGTGAATTGGCCAGTTAATGATGTTGTAAAGTTCCTCCTTTTGAAGAACGTCGCTACCAACCGATAATATGTGCTACATACGAGGGCTTGTATGGGAAGATTTGGAGCACGCTTTAAAATTCCATTAATTGTCTCAGAGTAATTATTTGTTTTTGTACCTTATCAATAACTACCATCACAAGACATAGTCTACATTCTTGGGTTTATAAGCATGAGCCAATTGTAAGCAGATGGGTCAATGGCCTTTATAACACTCATGTGTTTATCAAACTCTACCACTTCAGTCGCCTTAGCAGCTTTCCACATCGTTATATAATTCAATGGACTTGAATCTTTTATGAAAGTTGTCCCTATAATGTCTTAAACAGTAACCTTGAGTGGCATATGGGAACACCTCATCCAAAGCTTGATGAATGTTGCACATCCTATCAGATATAACACAAAAGTCACTCCTTTGTCGAACAATAGAAATTTGTCTTTTCATGCAATTCAAGAACCACACCCATGAAGAACGATTTTCCTTCTCAACAACTGCAAACGCTAAGGGAAACAATCCGTTGTTTCCATCAATTCCAGTAGCTATAAGTAAAGTTCCACCATATTTACCATACAGAAATGTCCCATCAACACTAATCACTGGTCGACAATGAGCCCAACCTGCAATAGAAGGACCAAAACTCCAAATACACGTCAAATCGATGGCCACTAGTTGTTTTTACTTGCTTTAAAATTGTATACAGTCCCTAGAATAGTTTGTTCAAGACATCTAAGAAATAGAAGTAACGACCCATACGATGTCTCCCAATCTCCAAAGATTGCTGAAATCGAGGAGCCAACCCTAGTACGAGAGGACTGGGTTGGGCCAACCTCTTGTGTACCGGTTGTTATGTCAATAGCAGTGCCAGGAAGCTAAGTTGGTATGGAAAAACTACTGCGCCGCGGGAAATCCTTCTCTATACAAGTTCTCGTATGAGGTAGGATATGGTAAGATGCAACTCAGCATCATGGAATAAGGTTTCGCCGAAACTGGCGAAATTTCGCCCCAGAATACCGATTTCGGTGGCATCTGGTACGAAACCATGCAACCATACCGCTATGTCGAAATCGTCGAAATTTTTTGCCCAGAATTCGAAATTTTCTCAGGGAGTAGGATAATCTCCTTTCCTCCCACATGAAGGACCCCCCACCTATCCCCATATCAAATTTTATTGCATAAATCAATGCATTTAGGTGTAAAGATCATGCCTGTAAAATTTCATGGCTTAATTCATTGATTTTGGCGTCGAAACATGCACTGTTGCATTTATCGAATTTTTTGTCGAAATTTCAGTAAATTTCGGTTTCCATGTTGTCGAAACGGCATCGAAATCGGATACCTTATTCCTTGCTCAGCATTCACTTTTTCCACTATCTCTCAAGCGCTCATGTCTAATTTTTCTCTCAACATAGGCATTATCATCCTTGCAATATATGAAAACTTGCATTGATATGATCCTTGTACAAGATTGCACCGTGGCATGAGTGCTTATCATTGTATTTTGTTGTTTTCCACAACCCACCAACCCTCTTAGAGGCACATGCATGAAGTCTCCATGAGCATTGATCCTTATGTAGGCATATAAGCGTAAGGAAACGCTTATTGGATCGGTCTGTCCGAAATTTGACATTATTATTGATTGACCAAGACTGCAATTTTACAAGAAGGTCTGCCTTTGTTTCAAAAATATCACCTTCATGAAAACCCTGTCCTACAACAACTTCAGAGTCTCCCATGTCTAAGGAATTTGCAAAGCCATCAATCCAATCATCCTCTCTAAAATTTTCGTAGTTATCCATATTGTTATGGTCCACCCAATCATCCTTCTAGGTTTCCAGGTCAACATAAACATTGTGATTCCACCACTACCACCACCACCACCACCACCAACAACAACAAAATATTGGAGTCATATTTAAAGGGTTGGGATCAAGGAAGAAAATTTCCGATTTCGATGCCCGTTTCGATGGCCACATAAATAGAAATTTTGACAAATTTCGGCAGAAATTTCGATAAATGCGAGCCTGGCGTTTCGGAAGCAAAATAAACGAATTAATTTATGAAATTTTACCAGAATGATCTACTAGTGTAGATCTATTCAAATATGTAATAATAGTTCATATTGGATGCGTGGGGGTGGGGTCTCGTCATTTTTGAGTGAATGACCCTGAACTATTTCGATGGGGATTTTTGATGTCAATTTTCAATTGTGAAATCAACGAATTAAGTCATTATGGTTTGCAAGCACAATGTGTAAAAAATGCTCTATGTAGTACATAGTATATGAAAAAGTAGAAAAAAAATCGACGATCTGCCTGTTTCGAGAGTTTCGTCAGTCAATTTCGATGTCCGATTGCCATGGAAACAGAAATTTCGGTCGAAATTTCGACCATTTTGTCGAAATTTTGAACATTGGTTGGGATGGGATAACTTTGTTGGTATGTATGCCCTGAGAGCCAATCATGGGATGATTGGTGGGATACATTAAAATTGATTTGATAAACATCAAAGGCAAGCTTCCAATTCTTTCTGGTTCAGTCATATGAGATAGTGATAGAACAGATTGAATGTCTAGAGAATGACAGTACTCAATGACGTCTGCCTTCAGGTTCATGACCTGAACGATGAGATCATACGGATGCTAAGAGTCTGTACATTCTTGTTATGTCCCTAGTCGGATATCATTGTGGAAGGTAGATAGACAACAATGACACACAAGACTAGATTGTGGTGTTGGTTGATGACAAAATCTCATTAGTCATGATATAGAGATATCAAACCAAACACATAGGTACTTGTTAGAGAACAAGGTACCGGACAGACCCACCGTGAGTTTGACACATGGAACCATGAGATGATAGTCACAGTCAATACTCACAGTGATGGTGGTGAGTGTGATTCTTAGACCTGAAATCACTGCACTCAACACATGTCGTTGGGCACACTTTGACATCATCAAACGCAGTCCTGAAACATGGGTCGTTATAAAGGTGATGATTGGGTGGCTTTGACACATGGGGCTTTTGAGGGGTGAGTGATAGATACGGGATTTGTCCCTCCCAAGGGAGTTTGATATCCGTGGCCGCTTGATGAGTATGATTGATAAAGGCGTGCACGCATGTGTGAATCAGTATGTGATACTGATGTCATACATATCTCTTCCAGTCTACTCTGAGATCAAGAAAGCGAATGAATGTTGACAGGATGACTGGTCCATGCCTCGAGTTCATTCGGGATATCAGTGACAAAGGAATTATACATTCGCTGTAACACCATTCACGGATTGTAGGATGAAAGTTGTTCTCCAACTTTCTACTTTCACTTGGGTAGCACTGATGTGTGACTAGGCACCGCTCTTTGCTTGTGAAGTCATAAGTGTTATGGACTTTCACTGCCAACGTGAAATAGACCTGCAGGGTCACACACATAGGATTTAACCTGGAAGAGGAGTTTTGTCCACAAAGCAATGTTTAGATTGATTACTAAAGGAGTTTAGTAGTTCAATTAAACACTCAATCAGTCGATGGCTCAATATCATATGGTTCAAGGTGTTGGACGCATTGATTGGAGTATCGGATTGATTGAAATCGCAATTGACTGATTTTTGCCCAACCTGTGCTACCAACCGATCGGCTCATGTGATGAACCGGTCGGCTGGGGCAGCTGAACCGATCGGCTCAAACATTGAACCGATCGGCTCATGCCCAGGTTGAACCGACCGGTTCAAGGGTTGAACCGATCGGCTCAACTGGCGCAACCGATCAATTGGGAAAATCATGTCGGCAAGAATTTTCCTTTGGTTTCATATTTCCAATTCGATTGGGAATAACATTGGTATTCGATACCAATTGGGAAAGAAACAAGGAAAGTAATTTGAGCCGGACTGGGACCATGAACCGATCGGTTCAGGGCACCAACCGATCGGTTGGAGGCCCCAACCGATCGGCTCAGGCCCAGCCGATCGGCTCAAGGGCCGAACCGATCAGTTCAGCTGCTGAACCGATCGTTTCAGGTTGCGGACAATTTGCTTTTTGTGGAAAATCCTCGAACCCTTCTACTCGTGCTTTAATCCCGCATTGCCCGGGATAGAGAACCCTGTCCCATGACCCTCCTATATATATAGGGGTATTGGGGGCTTCTCTGAGATAGCTCAGTGCAACCTGTTGCTCTGCAAGTTGTTGTTCTCTCTGGTTTTGGTAACCGTGAGAGAGCCCGAGCAAGTGCTTCCCGCAAAAAGGGAGGTGCAGCAAGGGAAGGACAACTGCAGTTGCAACAGGAGGCAGGAGAGCGTGTTGGCGACTAGTACGTCAACAGGAGGGTGCGACTCCTTCCACTTCCTTGTGGGACAAGGAGTGTGGAGTTCCAGGTGGTCCGTGTGGACTACTACGGAGGCGGGAGGACACTGCCGCTTTGGAGGACAACTGTCATCCGACAGTCCGGTTCGAGTAGGAGTTGTGAGTCCCGGTGCGACCAGGAGCTGCACAGACACCGTCGAAGTCCGGAGTTGAAGACCGCACATTGCGCGAGGTATTGTCGCCGAGCAAGCCTCGGGATAAGGTATGATTCCGCAAACCATCCTTTCCTATTATATAGACGTTGACGCGTTTCCTCGGTATGGGTTGGGGGAGAAATTTTTTGTTTCCGCTGCCTTCTCTGTCTCCCCTAAAACCTAACAGTGGTATCAGAGCCACATCAGCTGTTCTATATTTTAGGAATATCGATATGATCGATTTTGGTTTGTCGCCTTTATTTATTGCATGCGATGCGAATAATAATGGCTTTATGCATGTCCAATACTAAATCCACAAATCCCTAATTACATATATGATATGTATTATTAATGCACTCGATACGCGTCGCCCTTAAACGAGTTTTGTGGTGGATGTGTGTAGCATGATTATGGCCTATAAACCCCTATATGTGATTGGTTGTGTGTGGTTGCTTGCATCTCGGTCTGCGCACCGATCTTCCCTCTCTTATTCCTGATGTAACTCGAAATAATTCGAGATTCTTTCCTACCTTTGCTCCCCTGAATGTAACTCAGGGTTTCCCTTCTTAAAGCAATGTAATAAATAAAATAGGGTTTTATTTCCTGTAATGTCGAAGACCGGTGGACCTCTAGACGTTTGCTGAAACGGTCGGTTCAAGGCGTGAACCGATCGGTTGGCATTCCAGACGGTCGGTTCAAGGAGTGAGCCGATCGGGTAGATGCCCGGTTCAAGGAGCGAGACGAGCGGGTGGCGGATATGACGAGATGCACGACGACCGGGCGAACCGATCGGTTGAAGAAGCCAACCGATCGGCTGGTGGCACCCAAACGACCGGCTGGAGAGTACAGATCATTCATGTGATGAGTTGATCAACTCGGATAGCAGGGCACAGAGTTCATCTTGTACAGGTTACATGTGATGTAGACCTAGATGACCGTGATTCCTCTTGGCTCGAGGAATCACATTAGGATGGCCATAATCATCGCTTTTTATCGTTTGTGCATGTTTTCTGTGGGATATAGCATGTATATGATACGTACTATGTATTGTGGTGATTGGATATGTATATGTATGTAAACCAAATCCCTCACTAAAATATTAAGTTTTAGATGCCTTCCAAATGCGACACACGTGAAAAGCTTGATCGACCAAGTGTGGGCACGCCCTAGCGTGGTGCACCGTCTATCTCGTGGAAGCGTGAAGGATGAATGTGTGGGTCTGCCCTAGCAGGGTGCATATTCATCGTGTTTGCTTTGGGTCGGACTTAACAAGGTGACCTAGATAGGATCTAGCGCCTTGAGGCATGGAGATGATCATTGCAAGGAGTTGTAGATGACATCTTATCAAGAGTTGCATATGATGCAATTGGCAAGTGTTGCCTACCTGAGAGATTTATGTTGTGGGTGACAGCCCTAGCTGGTCCATGACTTAGAGGATTTCAGGATCTTGCCCACTAGAAGGTTGTACGCTGCAATCTTCCGAATTGATGGTGAGGGCTATCAATTTGAAGTAAAATAGTGGGGGCGATAATTAATTAAAGGCCTAATTATATCGTCAAATTTTTCAAATCAATCAAATAAGTCAAAAAGGAGTTTTGGACTAAAATTGCATATTTTCCTTTTGTAGTTCAAATGGCAACAAACAACAACAACTTTTCTTTGCGATCGGTCCTTGACAAGGACAAGCTAAATGGGACGAACTTCCACGACTGGTATCGGACATTGAGAATTGTTCTCACTCAAGAGCGTAAGCTCTATGTCCTGGATACCCCAATTCCAGAGGAACCCGCTCCTAATGCACCAAGGGCAGAAAGGGATGCTTACAAGAAGCATTCTGATGATGCCATTGATGCAAAGTGCTTGATGCTATGTTCAATGAACCATGAGTTGCAAAGGCAACATGAGAACATGGGTGTCATAGAGATGATTCAGCATCTCAGGAACATGTATGAAGATCAAGCACGGCAAGAGAGGTACAATGTTTCTAGGGCGCTGTTCAAGTGCGTCATGACAGAAGGAGATCCAGTTGGTCCTCACACACTCAAGATGATTGGGTATGTGGAGAACCTGCAGAGACTAGGATTTCCACTGAGCCAAGAGTTGGCTACTGACGTGATACTGCAATCGTTGCCAGAATCTTACAGTCAGTTTGTGATGAACTACAACATGAACAACTTTGATAGGCCACTGTCAGAGTTGTTGGGCATGTTGAGGACAACCGAGTTACAGATGAAGAAGGACAAGCCTAAGTCCGTGATGGTGATCACGAGCAAGAAAGGCAAGTCCAAGAGCAAGGGCAAGGGCAAAGCTAAGAAAGGTTCTGAAGCTAGCCAGGAGTCCAAGCCATCTTCAGCTCTCAAGGCCAAGGGAGGTGTGACCAAGAAAGGAAATTGCCATCATTGTCAAAAGCCAGGACATTGGAAAAGGAATTGTCCTCTCTACCTGGAAGAACAAAAGAAGAAGGAGGTGACTGAAGCCTCTACTTGAAGGTGTCATGAAAGTAAACTTATAACACTTTTTCAGATATATGATATCAAGATGTAAAGTGTAAAGCATTCTTATTTGGGGCAAGTGTTGCCTTCATAGATAGGAGTACTTTAGTTTATTTTCAGCAAATAAGGCATGTAATACAGTTATGAACTGCTATTTCATACTTGTCAATAGATAGAAACACTTTATTTTTGCATATTGTATGACAATGATGGCAAGTAATAAAGTTGATGTTTCATTCTTTAAAGGATATGATCTTTGTGGCAATGCCTTATTTATCTTGTGGTATATGATACGCATAAGATAAAATGATACCCAAAATGTTATTGATAACTCAAACAAACAGATTAGCATCGATCATGAGAAATTCATTTCTAGTTTCCATATGATGGATAAATCTAGACTCTTTTGGTTATAGAACCAGTAAGAGACATGAATATCTTGAACATGATTAATCAATCTTCACTAGTAGTAGTGGGAGAGTGATTATCCTATTAGGTATAATACATGTGATGTATTTACATACCAATTGGAACAAATGCTAATACTTCAAATGGTGTTTAGAGAAATACCAATATGAACATCTTGAAGTGTTCAAGATTGTCATAGATGAAGTACAAATTTGGTAAAGTATTAATTCTTGATGAGATCAATGAATGAAATACTTGGACCAAATGTTTGAGATCCTTATGAGTGATTATGATAGTGTATCATAGTGAACTCATGATTAAGGCATGGCGATGTCTAAATCAAGAAGGAATCATACTCTAAGGAGTTAGAGAATGATTATCAAATAACTGAATTCTTCTTAATAAAAGAATACCCCACACTAATAAAGGAATTAAGAATCACAAGGGTTGTGAGTTTTTATATCCTTAACAGATACACCTCAATTATCTATGTGATGAGTTGTTCATGTGATGAGTCAACTATCTAGATGAATATGAGGAACCAAATTTTGAGTTATGATTTACGATCATTACATCGTAAATGATTTCCATGTGAACCATAAGGTATGACCTTGATGGTAGCACTCATTGGATGAAATCCATAAGTGCAAATGAGTCTTAAGTGTTAAGACACATGGATAACATTTTGAGAAGGATGATGCTTATTGATTGCAACTTAATGACTGAAACATTTGGCATATGGATACTAAAATCACATTCCTATGAGGAATAAAACAAGGATGTGTACGTGACACAACCTGTAAGGTTTATGAATCCACTAATGCAAATGAAGTCTATAAGTTACAATGGACTAATCAATGTGATTGATTGAGTACAAGAAACTCAGAGTTGGATCTTTAATTTGATGATATAGTCAAAGGGTTTGACTGACATGTCAAAGATAAAGAAGGGATCTGTGATTTAGTGGGAGCGTATTCACATTTCACATGTTGATGTGAAATGGAAATGTTCTAAAATGGAAATCCAAAAGTGGAAATTATCTTTAGGGAAGATAGAGATATTTCCTATGTGATAGGAATAGAGATCTATGAGATAGTTCTCGAAAATCTCTTGACCTGGAAAAGAGAGAGCATACATTGGCAATCTGTACTGAAGAGTTCAGTATGCACAGATTCAGTGGGAGAAAACTTGTCCATGCTTCATGGAGTTAGTATCCCAAGGCCAAGTGTCCAATTCTTATGAAGAATGTGAACACTAAGGATAGATATGGATCTATCATGTATGTGATCATCCCATTATCTTGCATGTATGACATGGCAAGAATAAAATGCATTCATCATCTTGTATGTAGGACATGACAAAATGATATGCTCATCCTGATAACTCGTATATGTGACATGACGAGTGGATGTCTGTCTATTTCCAGTAAGTGTTACTGGGAAACCATGAGAACTTGATAAGTACTTGTGAAGTACTAGTTCTATGGAGATAAGGAAGAGTTCGATGTAAAGAGTTACATTGATGCGAACTTCCGAAAAGACATAGAATTAATCGCAAGATATACATAAGATGTATAAAAGTAGAAGTTTGTTGATAATTGGAAGTGTTCCAATAAAACCATTTAAAAGGGAAATGACGAGTATCCGTGTGTTAGAGAACAACAGTGGATACTATATGGATCTGGAAGTTCATGAGATGAACTTATAGATATTCCGGTCATTGATGACAAGTCTGGAATCCTTGATCATGCAATGTGGCTAAAGGTTAGCACAGGAATACTAGATCGCATATTACGGCAACTCCATCTCATACGTGCGACGTACAGCGAAGAGATGAGAGACATGCAATTTATACAGACTTTGGCAAGGTGTTGCCATTACTCACTATGTTGGCACTAGAGCACAATAACATGTGGGACATGTTTGAAGATCACTATGAATATGATTCAAGGGTAATTGGCTCGTAGTGCAAGTGGGAGTCTGTTGGTATGTATGCCCTGAGAGCCAATCATGGGATGATTGGTGGGATACATTAAGATTGATTTGATAAACATCAAAGGCAAGCTTCCAATTCTTTCTGGTTCAGTCATATGAGATAGTGATAGAACAGATTGAATGTCTAGAGAATGACAGTACTCAATGACGTATGCCTTCAGGTTCATGACCTGAACGATGAGATCATACGGATGCTAAGAGTCTGTACATTCTTGTTATGTCCCTAGTCGGATACCATTGTGGAAGGTAGATAGACAACAATGACACACAAGACTAGATTGTGGTGTTGGTTGATGACAGAATCTCATTAGTCATGATATAGAGATATCAAACCAAACACATAGGTACTTGTTAGAGAACAAGGTACCGGACAGACCCACCGTGAGTTTGACACATGGAACCATGAGATGGTAGTCACAGTCAATACTCACAGTGATGGTGGTGAGTGTGATTCTTAGACCTGAAATCACTGCACTCAACACATGTCGTTGGGCACACTTTGACATCATCAAACGCAGTCCTGAAACATGGGTCGTTATAAAGGTGATGATTGGGTGGCTTTGACACATGGGGCTTTTGAGGGGTGAGTGATAGATACGGGATTTGTCCCTCCCAAGGGAGTTGGATATCCATGGCCGCTTGATGAGTAGGATTGAGAAAGGCGTGCACGCATGTGTGAATCAGTATGTGATACTGATGTCATACATATCTCTTCCAGTCTACTCCGAGATCAAGAAAGCGAATGAATGTTGACAGGATGACTGGTCCATGCCTCGAGTTCATTCGGGATATCAGTGACAAAGGAATTATACATTTGCTGTAACACCATTCACGGATTGTAGGATGAAAGTTGTTCTCCAACTTTCTACTTTCACTTGGGTAGCACTGATGTGTGACTAGGCACCGCTCTTTGCTTGTGAAGTCATAAGTGTTATGGACTTTCACTGCCAACGTGAAATAGACCTGCAGGGTCACACACATAGGATTTAACCTGGAAGAAGAGTTTTGTCCACAAAGCAATGTTTAGATTGATTACTAAAGGAGTTTAGTAGTTCAATTAAACACTCAATCAGTCGATGGCTCAATATCATATGGTTCAAGGTGTTGGACGCATTGATTGGAGTATCGGATTGATTGAAATCGCAATTGACTGATTTTTGCCCAACCTGTGCTGCCAACCGATCGGCTCATGCCCAGGTTGAACCGACCGGTTCAAGGGTTGAACCGATCGGCTCAACTGGCGCAACCGATCAATTGGGAACATCATGTCGGCAAGAATTTTCCTTTGGTTTCATATTTCCAATTCGATTGGGAATAACATTGGTATTCGATACCAATTGGGAAAGAAACAAGGAAAGTAATTTGAGCCGGACTGGGACCATGAACCGATCGGTTCAGGGCACCAACCGATCGGTTGGAGGCCCCAACCGATCGGCTCAGGCCCAGCCGATCGGCTCAAGGGCCGAACCGATCGGTTCAGCTCCTGAACTGATCGTTTCAGGTTGCGGACAATTTGCTTTTTGTGGAAAATCCTCGAACCCTTCTACTCCTGCTTTAATCCCGCATTGCCCGGGATAGAGAACCCTGTCCCATGACCCTCCTATATATATAGGGGTATTGGGGGCTTCTCTGAGATAGCTCAGTGCAACCTGTTGCTCTGCAAGTTGTTGTTCTCTCTGGTTTTGGTAACCGTGAGAGAGCCCGAGCAAGTGCTTCCCGCAAAAAGGGAGGTGCAGCAAGGGAAGGACAACTGCAGTTGCAACAGGAGGCAGGAGAGCGTGTTGGCGACTAGTACGTCAACAGGAGGGTGCGACTCCTTCCACTTCCTTGTGGGACAAGGAGTGTGGAGTTCCAGGTGGTCCGTGTGGACTACTACGGAGGCGGGAGGACACTGCCGCTTTGGAGGACAACTGTCATCCGACAGTCCGGTTCGAGTAGGAGTTGTGAGTCCCGGTGCGACCAGGAGCTGCACAGACACCGTCGAAGTCCGGAGTTGAAGACCGCGCATTGCGCGAGGTATTGTCGCCGAGCAAGCCTCGGGACAATGTATGATTCCGCAAACCATCCTTTCCTATTATATAGACGTTGACGCGTTTCCTCGGTATGGGTTGGGGGAGAAATTTTTTGTTTCCGCTGCCTTCTCTGTCTCCCTTAAAACCTAACAAACTTGACTAGAAGAAGCAATTTGGCGAAAGAACTAATGTGATGCCTAACGGATATAGGAGTTTGCTGACAAGGATATTGTCCATCAACACTAGTTATTGAGGAAGGTTGGAATTGACGCTGACCCTCAATAGGCATATTAGATTTCTCGACATAAAGATTGATATGCCTCCCGTTCGAGATAGTGAGTAGGTCTTTCCAACTATCATCATCAACAACTTCAGTAGGGAATAAGTTAAATGTTGGTCCTAAATCACTTAGTCTGGTGTAACTTAAATGTATGACATGCATTAATGAGTTGATGTCAAAAACTTGATGTATGAGTGTCATCGACTCAGCATAAGTAGATGATGTCGTACATATTTCAATAGGCATGGATGTTCCATCATAAACTATGACAAAATGTCTTGAGGTATTGGCCATAATCCGGAAGGTAGAAAGTAGTTTGAGTTAGATATATATATTTAAATGGAGTGGTTCGTGATTTATAAATGACAAGTGATGTAGAAAATAAACTTAACTCTTCAATAACTATAATTGAGTTGGATTTAAAGTAATTTCATTTGACTTATTTTATATGTGGCATATTTGTTTCTAATGTTCTTCCGATAATGTAAAGAATTTTACCAAAATTTGAAAATTTTCTTCTGTTTGAAAAAACAATTATGGCCTTTTGAAAGTATATAACAATGCTATTTGAAAAGAAAAAGCTTTGCCACGTTGTTGAAAAACAATTCTTCAATAACTATTATTGAGTTTGATTTGAAATAATTTCACTTGACTTATTTGATATATTACATATTTGTATTTGAAATTGTTTTGTAATGTAAGAAATTTTGCCAAAATTTGAAAATTTTCTTGTGTAAAAATAGTTGTGACATTTTGGAAGTATAAAATAATGTTATTTAAAAAAAAATTATCATGTTGTTAGAATCCAACTAAGTTTTATCACGCCACTGACATAAAACCAAACTATAATTGAGTTGGAGTTGAAATGATTTCATTTGACTTATTTGATATATTGCGTATTTGTGTTTGACGTATAAAATAATGCTATTTGAAAACAAAAAGCCTTATCATGTTGTTAAAACAATATTTTAGAAGTATAACACAAGTTCTGTCATGCTGTTAAAGCAAACTTTTTGAAGTAAAAACAAACTTATTTGAAAACAAGCTTTTGGAAGTATAAAACAATGTTTGTTCTAAATCTAATCCGTATATAAGTATTTGCCTAGGAAACCATTAAAACAAACCATTATTCACAAAATAACGATCATTAGTATGAAACAATAAATGTAAAACAAACCATGCGATATTAGACAAATGTCTAAATAGTAGAAGTCCATGTAGGACACAGTCCACTTAGATTCAGTCCAATTAGTTACAGTCCAATAAAATTACATTCTACTAATAAATACATCATGACTTACACATTCCAAACCAAAATACACATAAGTAATCATATCTTGCTCGCAATGAAATCTCACCTCAATGTGCGTCCACCCTATCTTGCTCGCAGCCTCTTTGTGCAACAATGCTCCTGAGGCTGTGCTCCTGTCTCTACCAACACCAAGAAAGTGTAGAAGACAATAGAAGAGAAGGGGTCAAGAACAAAAAATACTAAAACATGATAGGACATCAGAGAAGAAGAAGACAAAACATATAAGAACTCATGCGAAATTCCTAAAAAATAAGTTTTCAACGACAATATTTATTAAGTTTTCAAGTATTTATTAAGTTTTCAACTCCAATCTATTTATTAAGTTTTCAACGACAGTATAAACTATCTTGGCATGGTGTTATATAAGCGGAACTCAACCGGAATGCATATAATGTCGTGACTTAGATCTCTAATGGTTGAGAACTCCAAGGTATGTATATATATTTACTGTCGATAAAGTTCCATAGACTAGTCATATGTGTTGTATTCTGCAAATGAAAATGGTTTTGACATCACATTTCAAAATCGACGTCAATTAAGGTTCTTAATCCAGCGTGTCCTACTTATAAATCAGTAGGCATCGAGGCAGCTATGGCTTTGTCATTTCTGAATTTGAACAGGTGATGGTGTGGTATTGTACCAAGATAGTCGTGACTCGTCTCCAATCTGATCTTGGGGAGGAGATTATTGCCCCCGGCACTTGGGATTTCTGGATATCTTGCGATTCAAAACGGTGGAACAGTAACGTGCAAACATTCTGTTGAAGGTTTCTTTTCTTTGCTTTCTAATGAACCCCTGTACGTGTGTTTTCCCGAATATTTGGGTGAAGCACAGGCCTCAGGTGGTCCTTGAGTGGCTCCGCAAATGCTTCACGGTGGTGGCTGCGACCAGGCAGTAGTGGAAACCCGGCTGCTGCCGGGGTGGTCGTGGAAACCAGGCTGCCTCCGGGGTGGTCATGAGCAGACTTGTGGTGGCGAGAGAGATGGAGAACAGCTGCAAACCGGCGCCAGTGAACAAAGAAGTAGAAAAGGAGCAACAGACAATGTCGGCAGAGGAAAGCGACGAGGCGGCGGCAGAAACGGGCCAAGGCATCTGCGGAGGACGGGGTGAGGTGCCAGAGGAAAAGAAGGTAGCAAAACAATGGTCGGAAGAAGGTTGGGGTGCTTACAGCTGCCTTCAAGCTCAGAAGAAGGTGGCATCGCCTGCAGAGACCGGAGCTCCGAAGAAGGTGGCTGCCGCAACTGGTGCAAGCCGCTGACGCAAATCCGCCCAGAAGCTGCAGCTGGTGTAAGCCGCCTCCGAGAAAGGACTCTGGTCCGCAGCACCGCTGGAGGAGAAAAAGTGAGAACCGAGGAGGAGAAGAAGAGAGGAGGCGGAGAAGAAGGAAAGTGGGAGTGAAAAGGAGATTCTTCGCTGGTTCGGAGTAGGCGAGGAGTAGTAAAGGAGAAAAGCAGAGGAGTAAAAGCTGGCGTCGTGCGTGCGGTCAAATCAAAGCAAAAAATGCCACTTATTGTGGCGCTTTTCGTAAAGCGAGGCAGGTTGGCCCGTGAATTGATAACAGACGCCAACTGATATGGCGTTTTTGGCAGAGACGCCACATTATCTGGTGCTTTAGCTTCGTAAAACTGTAAAACGCCAAATTATGTGGCGCTTTAGCTTCGCAATGCCATGAAACGCCAAGTTATGTGGTACTTTCAGTCCTTGCATCAGATAAACACCAAGTGATGTGGCGCTTTTGACTGAAAGTGTGCTAGTTCAGGAAATAAGTTGGAGAGGGTGCTATTTTGGTAAATATTTTTGCAAGTGTGCTATTTGGGTTTTTTTGTTTCCAAAAAGATTTGACTATACCATAGTTATCAAGGCGGGCGCCTAGGGCGTCCTAGGCGCTCCATAGGTCTCTCAAACCTAGGTGCCCTAGGGGTCATAGGTTAGATGGAAAAACTAGGTGGGTTGGACGGGCTTGGCGGCCGCCTAGGCGGTCAAGGCGGACAACCTAAGCGCTTTTAATGCAAGTGTTGCAAACAAATCAATCCTTACTGCTTTTTCTTTATTTTTTTGTACTTTCGCGTGACTTCTATTCTTGCTTTTTTTTGACAGTTTCTCCTGCATTTCCTGTTCTTGCAACTGCTGCATTTTATTTTTTTGTACTCCCTCCTATGTACTATGTTACTGCCATCTCCATGTTTCTTGATTCAGAAATTCAGACTTGTCCTACTTCTCCTGCTCCAACATCTACTAGATCATGAGTACTATTTCTTTTTGCATATTTTCTTCTTTTTCTGACTTGTTCTTGCTCCTACATCTCCAACAACTACTACTGTTTTCATGTGTTGGTGGTATTTTCTAGTATTTATTTTACCTTGTATTAGCTAGTTGGGCTTATTCTTTTTCAGGCCTATTAGCATTAGTGTAGCTTATGTTATGTTGTGTCTCCGGTATGTCATGCCTTGAGAAAATGCTATATATGTGACTCTCTGTAACCCCGATTCTCATAATAAAAATTTCTCTTCACATGGTATCAAGAGTAGCCATCTAGTTTTAAAAAAGGAACCTCCTTTTTCTTCCTCTTTTTCCTTCTTCTGTCTCCCCCCCCAACCCCGTCCGCCCCCTGTACCCGCCCGCTCTCCCGCCGTAGAGGCGCTTGCGACTGACAACTGTGAGTTAGCACACCGCCGCCGCTGCCAGCGGGGCAGTTGCATGGAACGACAACCTCCATCCTGCTGCCTCGTTTGGGAGGATCTCTATCTCAGTTTTTGCCTGATCTTCGGTAGGGGAGTTGTAGGTCACCGTCCACTTTGTAGTTGCACTCGTGACCCTTTGATTGGGTGCTTTCTGGCGTAGCAACCTTCATGGAATCTGACTTGTACTCCTCCCCTTCTCTATCACCCACCGCTGACATGTGGCGATCTGATCTTTGAATGGTAGGGAACTATTTCTATAAAAATAAGGTTGTAACAACCCCGACCTTTTTTTTGTTAATTTCCTCCGATATATTTTCCCTAGGTATATGGGTGAGTGCTAATAATTGTTTGGGATCTATTTTCTCCTTCCTATCACAATGCATCATTCTTGTAATACTGCTTCAAGCCGTGTTTTTTTCTAGCTTTCTCCTCTGACTATGCATCTTTCCAGTGATTGCTCATATCCACCGTTGTTCTAATCGGTGTGTTACTATGATATCCTTCTCCATCGTTGTTCTAACCGGTGTGTTACTGTGTTATGCTTCTCCACAATCGTTCTACTGGTGTACTACTTTGATATCTTTCTCCACCGACATCCTACCGTTGTGAATTCTTCATATGTCTGAAGACATGGCTGATGGCAAAAATTCACCTCAGACCATTGTCTATAAGGACAATGCTCCTATCTCCATAATAAAGTTTAATGGAGAAAATTATGCTTTGGATGAATTCTATTCAAATAATGGATTAAAATTTTGGTCAAAATTGTGAAATCTCGACCAAATTATCAATTTCGGCCAATACGAGACATCAAAATGGACATGCCAAATTGCTGATTTTTTTATTCACAATTTCTTAAAAAATAAAAAATCTAAAAAATCCTCAAAAATGTGGGAGACCCATGAGTTAATTGAATCTAAAATATAAGATTTAACATGTTATTGCATAAGAATATATGTATGTATACATTGCATGACCGAAATCTTGATCGAAACAATTTTGTATATTTTCTCTCACAAATGTAGTAGACCCCACCCTATACCAACATACGATATTATTGCATAATTAGCTGTATTAATGTATGCAGATCATCATGGTAAAATTTTATGACCTAATTCTTTTATTTGGTCATTGAAATCGTCAAAATTTGTGTTGAAATCTTGTGTCAAAATAAGCGGAAATATTGAAATTTTGGTCAAAGTTTTCGTAAGTTTCTATTTTGTGAACCCATTAGAAACGACGTCGAAATCGACACTTAAAATATGATCCGAACCATCCTGGAGTCCAGAAGCAAGTGAAATTTATTGAAAAACCTACTGAGGATACCCCTTAATAGAAGCGGGGAAATAGCCAAGTCAAATCCTGACTATGGAAGTATATGGAACCCTCTATGTCTCCAAGTACATGTTTTACAAAACTACAAAGGAACTGTGGGACACTGTTCGCCATCACTACACGCAAGAAAAGAATGCTTTGAGGCTTTATAAAATCTGGGATAAATTGTTTGGTGAAAGCAAGGTGATAGGACCCTTAATGAATACTTTGATTCTATTGTCAGCTTGTCTCAACAACTTGACTATTTTTGGCCCATCTATTCTGAAGATCAAACCAAAGAGAGGGCCAATCTTGTGATAGACAACTTTCTTAATGACCTTCATCCAGGCTATGATCTAGTCTGCAACATCATCTTGGCCGATGACACCTTTCCCACTCTAGAAGATGTATTCTGCTAATATGACTGCGTCTAAGATAACTAACTCTAGTTTGCTTTCCTAGCTGACATGACTCTCATTGAAAGCTACAAGTGCCAATATCAGAAACTAAATGACGAAGCTTTTCAGATGATGGATGTCCCAGCCGGTAGTGCCACTGTAATGCAGAAACAGATGTAGATAGTGCAGAAGCCACAACCGCTTTCTCTGCTTTCGGCAAATGATCAAGGTAGTATAGTCCATCAGCACCTTCATACCCCCACCAATCTTCATCCTCGTGCGAAGGTCCTGAAAAACACATGAACCAGGAATAAATGTCAGGCTACACTGTAGACTTCTCAATATCTTGCTGAAAGATAATAGATTCAGAGGAAATCGAGGTACATATAAGGCGGATTTCAGCAGAAACTCAGAAATAATATCCCTTACTCCAGATACCGCAGACTTGGAACCATCAACAAGCATAACAGATGAAGGACGAGCAGGTTTAGATAATGTTTTAAATAAAGATTGATTTCCAGAAATATGCGAAGAAGCACCGGAGTCTATGACCCATTTAGTATTACCAACAGTAGAAGGAGAGGTACTCAGGAAGGCAGTGTCATAACCAGAATAAGTGGCAGCATGAGCTCCACTAGTCGAAGCAGTAAACGACGAGCCAACACGCTCAAATAGCAGGCGCTCCACCTCAGCACTGATGTAGTCCGTAGTCGCACCCGAAGAGACAGAATCAGTAGGCTGAGTCGTTCCTTCCGATGCAGGAGTAGAGTCGGCAGCTGCATTGGCCCACGCTGACTTATCATATTTCTCCCAACATTTTTCTTCAATATGGTTGGACCGGCCACAGAAGGTACAGACGCGCTGTCCTGGCCGAGGATGCGCAGTAGCAGTAGGGGCCCCATGACCAGAAGCAGTCCGTCCTCGTCCTACACCCAGGGGAGGGCGACTGTCAGTAGAGCGACCACGGCCACGACCACGGCCACGGCCGGACGTGGCTGCAAGTGCAGTAGATTCCCCAACATCAGTAGCCAGGGACGGTGAAGACAAAGGCAAACGCTGAAGACGCTTGTAGGCACTCTGCAGTGACGGTAGAGGATTACTGGCTAAGATCTGGTCCACAACACCAGCATAGGACTCGGGCAGTCCACAAAGGAACTGGACTAACTACAGCTCCTGGCGCTGACGCTGCATGGTAGCCAGGTCCGTGGATGGGGTGATAGGACTCCAGTTCTCCCCACAAGCCAGTAAAGTCAGAGAAGTAATCCGCAATGTCCGTGCCCGTGAATTGTAGACGTCCCAGCTGCTTGGTGATGTCAAACACCTTCTTGGGGTTCTGGCTATGCGAGTATGTGCCGGCGAGCTGATCCCACATCTGCTTCGCCGTAGGTAAGTGAAGGAGTGTGACGCTAATCTTCTCAACGCTGTTGTTGAGAATCCATGTCATCACGGTCGAGTCGTCACGAACCCAGTCGTCATACGCCTTCACATCTTTAGAGTCAGCGTCCTCTACAAGTTGTGTCGGACCGGCACGAGTCAGATGAGAGTACTTTCCTTGGGATTTTGCATAAATCACCATGGAGCATACCCAATGCTGGTACTTGCGCCCGCCAAGCTTCACAGTCGTAACTTGACGGCGGAAATCATTGCCCGAGGACGCCATGAGAGCAGTAGGCACAGTAGTAGGCAGACACGAACAAGCAGGCACAGGTAGACACGAACAGGTAGGAGACGGACTACGCCGTCAGGCAGACAAAAACATGCACAAAACTAGCACGTGGGACCCCTCACATACAGACTACGTCGAGGCGTAGCAGGAAACCCGGCGGCGCAAAGGCCTACACGGTCAGGCAGGCAAAAACTGAAAAAGGAATCGGTTTACGTCACGTCTGAATCAAACCACCGGACAAGATCAGGCGAAGATTTCCCTCACAAAGCCTGACCGTCCGGCGTATACGGAGAAGGGGGCCGCGAACCCCTCCCTAGCGGCCCGGCGGCAAGCTGCCGGCCTGGCGGTAGTGTTGGCGGCGGCGCTACCTGCCAGCTCGCAGCGCCGCGGGCAGCAAGGAGGGGCGGCGGTGGGAGGCCGGCGTTGGGCGGGCTGCTGTGCGGCGACGGTGGGCCGGGGGGGGGGGACGGCGGCGCCGGGGAGAGAGAGAGGAGGGAGAGGTGGGTAGATGACGGCTAGGTTTCGGGTCCCTTCTGGTACCATGTGACAGAGACGGTGATTCTAGGAAGCATAGAGTTGCACAATGTGTGCACCCTCATATATATATAAAACTGAAACATTTACAGAGAGATCCACATATAATATAGAAATAACAAAACAAATAACAGAATACATAAAACAGGAATATATGTTAACACTAATCAAGTTTTCATGAACTATATAACACTATATTTATATGCAATACTATTATAATATAACAATTGTCCAAAATTTTTATGAGTATTTTCATACAAAATTGTCAAAAGAGTGTTATTTGGTTAACCAAATTAACGACCAAATTAATCATTAAGCGATTAATCATAACTAAATTAACCGACACTAATTCGATTATGTTAATGGTTAAATCTCAAACCACAATTTAACCATTTATAAGAACCGAATTAACCGTAACCGAACCAAATTAATCGAATTTTCACCCCTAAGTCTATGGTAAGATTGAACGATTGACCTGCCTAGTTGTAAAGGGGTATACTCAGGCATATGGGGTAGATTATAATGAAACATTCTCTCTTTGCCAATGCTGTTAGGGTTCTTATCTCTGATGTTGTTAATCATGATTGGCCGCTTTATCAACTTGATGTCAAAAATGTATGGAGACCTGTATGCAGAGGTATATATGGAGCAACCTCCCAGTTTGGTTGCTTGGGGGAGTGACCCAAAGTTTGCAGACTTCACAGAGCTATTTATGGTCTAAAACAAAGCCTGAGAGCGTGGTTTGACGATTAGCCAAATTCTCCTTATATTTAAGTTCGAGCGCTCTCACTCTGATCATTCTGTATTCGTAAGAAAGACCACTTCAGTGCTTGTTATAGGAAGCTACATAGAAGGTATTTAAGCAACTAAAAGATACCTTGTACAACATTTTGTTACAGATGATCTAGGGAAACTCATATACTTTCGGGGATTTGAGGTTTACCTATCTTTTTCTGGCATCTGTCTCTCACAACGCAAGTATGCCCTTAATCTCCTAAAAGTAACAAGCATGCTTGGAACTAAACCCACAAGTGCCGCTTTGCACCCTCCACATTATCCTAAAAAGCTCCAATATAAAAGATTGGTTGGTAAGCTAATTTATCTCACTGTCACTAGTGCTGACATTAATTCTGCTGTAGTACTTGTTAGTAGGTATCTGGATAAGCCTCGACAATGTCACTGGTGTGCTGTTTGTTACATTCTTAAATATATGAAGGATTCTCCTGGGAGAGGAATATTGTACCTGCAATGTGGACACTGTAAACTCAATTGTTACTCTGATTCAAACTATGCTGGTAGTAGAAGTGATAGAAAGTTCACCTCTAGCTATAGTACTCGAGTGTTTTAAAAAGCAGCCGCTCAGACCCTTGGCCGCTCAGATTTGCCTTTAGGCAGCAGTGAGGCGTATCTCCATTAAGCGGCCGCTTTAGGCCCGCTCAAGTGCCCGCCTGAGCACTGCTTTTGGGCGCCCTCCTGAGGCCGCTTAAGTGAAAAGCAGGGCTAGGTTCACTTCCTAGACTCAAAATGGAAATATAATGTAATAGTTAGTATGTATGTACTGCTGCACCCATGTTACATTTTTATATTCAAGCTCTGTATGTATATATTGCTGCACCCATGTTACATCTTTACGTATGAACTACTGCACCCATGTTACATCTTTACGTATGAACTACTGCACCCACGTTACATATTTATCATTTATGCATGCATTGCTGCTCTGCTATGTGCCATATCACTAATATATACTAATATTCTGTTCTTGTATCTATGCTACCTATAAATTCATACATTTGTCTCTCTTGTATTGTTATGTGTTCAACCAGTGTACTATCTATGTAGATGCACTTTTTAGTATATAGTACGTACAACTGTATAATGTACATATCATGTACTGCCTACTACCGTGCAATGTATATTTTCTACTATGTCATATGTACCTCTAAAGCAAGGGATGAGATTTCGTCGGTATCGGCGGTCTACCGCTCGAAATACCGATACCGACGGGTACCGGTACAGATACGTGTAATTCTGCCGTTAGGATCGCATTTTTCGGCATACCGGTGGGTATACCGCCAATACCGCCAAATTTCGAGGGTACCGGTGCAAAATGCACCACTAACACCTCGGCACAGGCGGCACAGGCGGCATTTCGCCCCGACAAACCGATATTTGCGAGCCGTCTTCTGCTGCTGCTGTTTGAAGAGGAAAAACTTGGAGAATTTGGGCGATTTTCAAGATTGGAGCTCAAATCAGCCCCAATTAATGTATGTTTACTTAATTTCTTGCATTTCCCATCATTTCCAACCTCTCCCCTCTCTTTTCTCTTCTTATAATTCTATTCTCACCTAAAAAAATCACCAAATACCCCTAAAATCCTAGATCTACTCCAAAATACTTATGATTGATGCTATTTATCACTAGATCTATGATTATATTATATAGATCTACTGATTTATCACTAATTACCTCACTAATAATTAACATTAACATGTTATTTCATTAATTAATAGTAATAATACAATTAGTACCATTAATAATAGGTATTTAATTTAGGTTTAGTAGAAGAAGTTCTATCAAAGACTAACATGAACATATATAAACAAAAATATACCCAAAATATCTAAATAATTCGTATTTTTTATTTATAAAAATGCTGAAAAAAAGCGTTTTTTTTTATTTTTTTTCTTTAGAATTGTGTGTTAATGTTGTATAAGATGAAACTAGCATGTGGAAAGCATATCACTTGTCTTTTTAATTAGTAAATATCATGTTTTATAATTTTAAAAATAATTTCAGACTTTATTTATATTTAAAAAATAATTATCTTCAAAAGAAAAATCTTTAAAAATCTTGTGTTTGATTCTATAATTACAAGCAAGTATCATACATTATAAAATATCGATTTTGATTCTACTTCTACATTACATAAAAGAAATCGATTTTGTTCACTTAATGGCTTATTTTTATTTGATATTAGTATTGTGAATAGAGAATAGACTTAATAGTTAATAGTAATACGACAATGTACATTTCTTACTAGTACTTTTTTATCAAATGCTAAGTTACTAATATCATTTGCTTTGCTTGTTTGTCTTTGTCTTTTTCAGAGTTGACTTTTGAGTTTTGAGAAGATGTCTTCATCGTCTTCAAGTGACGTTGAGGGTGCGGCTGGTCATGTGTCAAAGGATGTGGATTTTGCATGGAGTCACTGCAAGCCTGTACTTGGGTCTGGGAATAGGGCAAAGATTATGTGCAACTACTGTAAGAAAACACTTGCTGGTGGAGGAATTACTAGATTCAAGCGTCACATTATTGGTGGTGACAAGAATGTGGCAATGTGCCAGAAGTGCCCTCCAAGTGTTAGGGATGACTTCAAGAAACTGATGGGTGCAAAGAGGCGAAAACAACAAAAGTTGAAGCAGGTTGAAAAGGCTTACACAGATACACTCTTTGATGCTAGGGCCACAGGTTCTTCTGCTGAATCAGATGATGATATTGCATATCCTCCAGGGTGTGATACTGCTTTTACACGTCATATGTATAGGCGTACTCTCAGAGACTCCCGCAAAAGTGAGTGGGATAGGGAGGAGACAGCTCGGCTTACGAGGAGATATGGACCATCTGGTGCAAGGTGGAGGCAGTGGGGCTGGGGCTGCACGTGTCCCGGTGGTTGACTTAGATGATGATGATGATGATGAAAATCAGCATGCTCAATATAAAAGAAAGAAAGGCACCGTTGATACACTCTTCCGTTCTGCTAGTGCAAGATTGAAGCATTTTGATGAGCCAGGGGTTAGGAAGTCTGATGCTAGGCAAAAAACCCTAAAAGCAATGTTTACTGGTGTGAAAGAGAAGGTGGGCAAGGAAGTGGGTAAGTTCTTCTTTGCTCATGGTATACCCGCACATGTTGCAACCGAACCATATCTACAACACATGGTGGATGTCATAGGGGAGTCGAGTAGGGATATCAAAGCCCCGACTGCATATGAGTTGATGAACAAGTATCTTCCCCGAGAGAAGAAAGATCTACAGGTATGGATTGAAAGCCAGAAACAATTGTGGTCTGAGTATGGCGTCACACTCATGTGTGATGGGTGGACATCTGGAAATAGAAAGCAAATTATTAACTTTCTAGTACATTGCCGTGGATCTACTGTTTTTCTAGACTCTGTTGATGCTTCTGGTGCAGTCAGAAATTACAGTTACATCAAGAATTTAATGAAGAAATACATCAAGCAGGTAGGGGTTGGGAATGTAGTGCAAATAGTGACTGACAATGGCTCTAACTTCAAGAAGGCCAGTGAAAGTACAATGAAGAAATATCCGGTCTACTGGACACCATGTGCTGCCCATTGCATAGATCTGATCCTCAAGGACATGGGCTCAATTGATTACATCAAAAGTGTGACAATTGATGGTAGGTTAATCACAGGTTTCATCTACAACCATTCCTTGTTAAATGCTATGAGGCGATCTGAGTACTGTGGAGGTGATCTAGTTAGACCAGGGGTGACTAGATTTGCAACGAATTACATGGCCTTGAACTCATTAAAGTCCAAAAAAGATGGACTTAGGAGGCTCTTCAATGGTGTGGAGTGGACCTCCATGAAGGAGCACAACACCCCAGTTGGCAGAAGGATTGAAGAACTAATTGCCAGTCGGGCTTTCTGGGATAAGGTTTCAAAGGTGCTGCGGATAATGAAACCTGTTGTCAAAGTGTTGAGGCTGGTAGATGGTGACAAAGCTGCAACAATGCCTTACTTGTATGATGCAATGCAAGTAATGGTGGAAGGTATTAAACAAGCAGCTCCTAGGTCCCATTCACAATACTTCTCAATTGTAGACAAGCGTTGGACATATATGCTTTTGCATCCACTGCATAAAGCAGGTATATAATTTATTTCTTCTAAATTCAGATTTATGTTCTAAGTTTCTAACTCTATAACTTGCTATAATTTTACTAAATCTAAATCTTATTTCCTTATTTGAAATTGGTGACAGCTTACTATCTGAACCCGAGGTTCCAATACTCGCGAAAACTGGGCTTAGATGTGACTCTAATGTCTGCTGTGAGAGATATAACTAACAAATTCTTTACCTCTACTGAAGAGCGCACCATAGTGATGGATGAGGTATATAACTAAATATATTACATAACTTACATGAAGTCATGAACATCTTCATTCGTGTTTGATGTTTCATCATTTGATTCTGAAGTTTGTTCTTAAATATTTTTGCAGTTGCGACAGTTTCGTGAAGGCCTTGGTTGTTTTGGTCATCCAAATGCAGTTGCCAACCGTGATCAGGGTGATCCTTGTGAGTGGTGGGTATGGAATGGAACGGGTGCCCCCCATCTAAGAAAAGTGGCTGTTCGTATTCTTTCTCAAACAACATCTGCAGGAGGTTGTGAAAGAAATTGGAGCACTTTCAATTTAATTCACTCAAAGAGAAGGAACAGGTTGGGGGTAGACAGGCTAAGAGATCAGGTATATGTTCACTACAACATGCGGTTGAGGGCTAGAGCAATACGAGATGCCAACTACAAAGAAGTGGATTTTGCTGTCGTCCACGATCCCATTGACACCACATACACATTCAACCCATCCAGGCATAGAGACATAGAAGAAGTTGATGATTCAGAAGATCCTTTAGAGGAATGGATGAATGAGATAGGTCGTCCCATTCTTAATAATCTAGATGGTCGTCCAGATCCATTCATAGAAGAGCACTTTGAAGGAGATTCAGATACTAATGTTGACCAAACTCCACCTGAAAGACTTGAGCCTGAGCCTGAGCATGAAAATGTTGATATGGAGATCAATAGAGCAGTAGAAGAAGCATTGGGTAGCACAGAGTCTCCTTCTTCAAAAAGTACATCTGGGTCAAAATCAAAATCTGATAATGATGGTGGCAATGATGGCGGCGGCAGTGAGCGCTCTCCTGAATATCCTCCTGCTGTTGATCCTCAATATGATGATCGTCCTTATGTTACGACAGCTGCACCTCCTCCTCTAGTTGAAAAAGAATATCCCATGCGTGAAAAAACTTTTCAAAGGAGGAAAACTCGAACCGGCAAAGACTACAATGGTGCTGCACCACCTCAGGCTACAGGCTCCTACGGCTACAACAATGATCGTTATTCTGATATTGCTGATTCACTTATCAACATGAGTATTTCAGGTTCTGATTCTCAATCTCAACATGATTCAACATTGGGATTTGCCGATATGCTATTTGGGCAACCATACCCATCTCACTCTCAATATGGGTATTCTGGATATCAAAATCAGCCACCACCACCACCGCCACAACCAGAAGTAGAACATCATGTTGGATATACCTATACAACAAATGTCTCAGGCCCACATGGAAGTTATCAGTACAACTCCCTTGCATTTTCTGAGGATGGTGGGCAAACATGGAGTGGTGGTCATTCAGTTCTTCCTGTTTCTCCAGTCCCAATACTTCCTATGGCCGTGCCTGTAGCTATTCAACATATTCCTCAAGGAAGTGAACGTCCACTCACTCGAGCTCCTCGACCTACATCTCCAAGAAAGGCACAATATCTCAGAGATTTAGAACAACATTTTCCAAAGATTGGGATGATGCAATTTGTCAACGATACTGTCTATGAGGAGCATGTGACTACATATAACCAACTTTATAGGATGCACATGTCATGGGCGGAATATCTCAATAGTATCAACTCATTACAGTATGGACAACCTGCGCGCCACTCAACATACAACTGATGTGAGTTGGTAAGTAAATATGTTATTGATATGTTGTAAATTGTATATTGTTGCATAATTGTGTATATTTAAGTTTGTGGATTGTGCTAGTAAAATTTCATATCTGAATTCCTACGTTTTGTCATCGAAATCCTTGATCGAAATCCCAACGAAACTGGACAGGTTCCTTACCTCCCACATGATGGACCCCCCCTACCCCACATCCAATATAGAATTTTATTGTATAAAACGATGCATTTAGGTGTGGAGATTACACCTGTAAAATTTCATATCTGAATTCCTATGTTTTGTCATCGAAATCCTTCATCGAAATCCCAACGAAACAGGACAGGTTCCTTACCTCCCACATGATGGACCCCCCACCCCACATCCAATATAGAATTTTATTGCATAAAACGATGCATTTAGGTGTGGAGATTACACCTGTAAAATTTCATGAATTAATTCGTTCATTTTGGCGTCGATACGGCCAGGATTGCATCTGTCGGTATTTCCGTCGGTATACCGGTAAATACCTATTTCCAAGCTGTCGAAACGGCGTCGGTATCGGTCACCTTATTCCTTGCTCTAAAGTATAATGTATCATGTACAACCTGCTACTATATATTCATGTACAATGTAGTATGTACCATTAGTGTTTATATATCATGTATGGGTACAATTGTGTATAACTAATTTAATATATTTCTACATTGAGTAGGTTATAATTGAGTTGATTCAGTTATTTTATACTCGTAACATGATTTATATATGTATAAAAGTTCCATGAAAATATGTTAGTCATATACATATATGTGTAATTTTATATAAAATTATATATTATTTTAGGCACCTGCTTTTTCAAAAAGCGCCCGCCTGGCGCTCAAGCGGCCACAAGATGCTGTCCGCACGCTTCCCGCTTTCTAAAACATTGATTGTACTTTTGTTGAAGGAGATCTGGTTGCATGGAGCAGTAAGAAATAGACTGTTGTAGCTCGGTCTAGTGTTGAAGCTGAGTATAGAGCCATGGCTCATACTGCATGTGAACTAATGTGGGTTCAAGGACTCCTCAAAGAATCTGATATATGTGATCCATAACCTGTTCCTATGTTTTGTTAAAACAAAACCTCCGTTTTTATCGCTAGCAATCCGACCTATCATGAGCTCGTTAACACAGAGAGGAGGATTGTCACTTTGTTTGGGAATCTGTTATGTCAGGTCACATTTTCACTCCTTATATCCGGAAAGAAGGTCCGATTGTTGATATCTTCACAAAGATGCTTCCGAAATCTCTATTTGCTACTTTGGTGAATGAGCTAGGCATGCACGACATCTGTGCTCCAGCTTGAGGGGGAGTATTGATATATATGCTTTACGCTATTTTTGCTTTAGACTTATCTTTTTCTTTTGCCTTTTCTTTTAACCCCTATCCACTGCTTCTATTTTTCTCCTACTCTCTTATCCTATGAGAGTGCCTTGTAATTGTTTTAGACACATCAAACATTTTGATTTACAAACCTATATGACATACATCATAAAGAGGTATTAAACATCAACTTATTCAAATATCAAATTGTTCTGGTTCTCATATATTAAAGGTATCAAATGAGTCAATTCTAGCTACTTTAATTCCTGCTCACTTGCTTCTAAACAAGCATGAAATAGGTGGACGTCCGGACGACCGTGTATATATGCACATGTCTATACACACACACACACAAAAAAAAAAAACATAAATACAAGCAAGGATGCTATTAGGTGGAGGGAAAAAACCCAACTAATTGTGGTTTTCTTTATAGTCGGGAGGCAATCTCATTCATCCTGCCCCCCCGTACGAGCAAACCGCAAAAACAGATTACAATAAGCTGGAAATAGGAAACATGGTAGTACTACTACCATTACATAGATCATCGACCCTGAGGTGATGGACCTTTCTAGGAGGGTGGACGTACTCGACTAATTGTGGATCTGTTGAGCACGCAATAGCAACAATTCTACTAGATAGAGCAAAAAGAAAAGGAAAATATAAGTCATGGAAGGCATAATGAACAAAAGAAACAACCATGGTGATGGGAGGATGGTGAGGCAACAATAGGGTATGACAGATAATTTGCTGCTTAGTCGAGCAACTGGAAGGAAAAACATAATAGCCGGTGATTGGAGGATGGTGAGGAAACAGTATGATATGACAACAACTTAGTTTAGCAAAATTAAAAAATAAGAAAAAGTGGAGCAACATCAGCTAACTTGCTTCTTTGTGGAACCATGAAGGAAAAATGAAAAAAAAAAACTAAATATGCTAATGACCCATTAAACAGGCCCAATAAGAGGCATAGCAAGGCCCAGTAAGAGGCACAATAATTGCCCAGGCGGGTTGCCTAGGCGCCCATGTGGGTCGCCCAGTCGGCCTAGACGCCTACTGAGGCTGTGCGCCTGGGTTTTGGAGGGTGAGGGATTATATAATAATGAATTTTAGGCTATATATAATAATGAATCTCTCTAATTTCTTTAAATTAGAATTTTTTTTCTTCCAAATTTAATTATTTGCAAGTCACGTTAGCCTGTCCTATATAAGCTAGCCTTGCGGCTTATGTCTAGACAGTTAAATTTGAAGATAGTTTACAGTTTGCCAATCTGTCTTCCCTCTTGTTCTCCCCGTCGCAGTGCTACCTCAAGCGCACACACCTTGCTAGGGTAAGAGCATCTGCCTGTGTTATATTACCTATCGCTAATAAAATATTATTTTTTGATCCAGACAGTCCATGCAGAAGACATGAATATGATGATACATTTTATAACCCTTAATAGTGTAAGCACATGTACCTACTGTATTTTTATGTTTAGAACATACCAGAAAAAAAAATGGTGCCCAACATAAGTGAGGCATGAAAATGATGAAAATCTTTGTGCAAACAGCCACACCAATAGATATACTAACAGCAAATGTTGCAGAAGCATTGGCAGCAGCTATAACTGTATACTGGGCCACATTATGCTCCAAATATATCCTGGCTCTCCCATAGATGTCCTGGTTGGGTTTGGTCAATTTTCAGGTGATAACAATGTGGACATGCTGCACTCATGCTCAGAATCAGATATATGTCCACAAACATAACAACTCCTTATTCCCTACAAGTGTGGGTTCTTTCTAACTATCAACCTGTTATTGAGCATATTTCAACTACGTATTTGCTTATTGCAAATTGATTTCTGTTGTAGTTGGAACAGCAAAAACTATGGTTGACTATAATAGTAATGTTTGTTGATGATACATGAGCTCCACAGTGATGTATTTTTAGTTTTAGTTGCATTTAATATGAGAACGATTATTACTTATAGCAGAATATGCACCAGCAGTTTATTTCTCTTTGAAAAAACTGCCTTGTATAATATGATTTTTTTAAAAACATTAAATGAGTATAACTGAATAAAGATTAAATTGCTTGCAAGATAATTTCTTAAAGATATTACACAAATTTAAAATTTACAACTTTAAGAGGAAAAATGAAAACCTGCTCATGAAAACCGAGCAAGACACTCCTTCACTCCCAGGTGTCCTTTTCTTTGCATATCCCTCATGGCCGCCGGAAAGATATCTGTTGATGACTGATTAGGAAGTTTATGACAAGGAGAATGTGAACGGATTATATCTTTAAGAATGTTACATGTAAATGTGGCTATTTTCCAAACCTTAGTTAACTAGAAAGCTGCAAAAATGGTTTCTATAAAATGGTCTTATGAATCTCGTGCAGCTTCAGCAAACTGATGTTTATACTCCCTTTTTTCAGCTTGCGGACAACTTTATGTGTTCGATTCAAGAGTGAAATTGTTGCTTGTGGAGTTGTCTATGCAGCAGCCAGGAGGTTTCAGATACCTCTTCCTGAAGATCCACCTTGGTGGCTGGTATTTGATGCTGATTGGTCAGGAATAGAGGAAGTTTGCAAGGTTCTTGCCCATCTCTATAGTCTACCAAAGGCACAATATATATCTGTTTGTAAAGATAATGATTCATTTGTGACGAGGGTATTGGAGTCCACAAAGGTAAAGTTGATTTTCCTCATACCTGATAAATTTAGAAAATCTTAAGAAACTTTTTTATACAGTTATCCTGAATGATCGTTTTGCTATCTCGTTAATTGTTAACTTGCACACCATGGCTGACATGTTTATAAAACTTATATACATATAGGCTGTGAGTAACCAGTACACGTAATAATTGTGTACCACAGTACCAGCCATCTGATGTCTGAAAAATGATCTTAGTGGTGTGCCCAACTGAATTGTGTCTGCCAGCAGTTGGGAAAGAAACAATTCATTGACCTCACACCAAAAATACCAAGGTTTTCAGACCCAAACCGGAGGTTGACCCGCCAATGCTTTTGGGTCACGACTCATGAGTCTCTGACTCAACCACTGGGTCAACCCAATTGACATCAACATGGCACCATATACATAATATTACTTTATACATGCATGTATATGCATGCCAGTGTGTATATATACATATAGTGTGTATATGTCCGCATATAATTATATAAATGCGGTTGTATATATATATATATTATATACTGAGCATGAGATGATGAATGATGAAACATCAAACATACAAAACCAAGCATCTATTCAAAATAGGGATGATCATGTAAAGGTTAGGGCATGCTAGGTGTGATTTTGCCTAATTACTATATAAGACTACGTATCAATGTCACTATTGCATATTTACAAATATGAAATTATGAATGTGATTATCTAAATATCTACATTATATTAAAAAAGAGTAAAATGCCTGAGCACCCTAAAAGAATTGCATAGTGCCTAGCCACCTTAAAACTATTCAATCATCCATTACAAACTTAAAATTCCTGGTAATAATCCAAAGTCCTCCAATAGTGCGTGTCCATTTATACTATTTGCATATTTTGCATCGATGGTCAACTTGGAGAAATCAATATAAAGTGTTGAAAGCTTTTCCGTTGTTGGACTAGCCAAAAAAGGACCAATTCATGTACCTTTACACGTAAAGTAATACAATAAGGCAATATAGAGTGATATTTTCCCCCACATGAAGAACCCGTTCAATTAGTTACACATTAAATTATTACAATCACAATGTTTTCTTGTCCATCTATTTGCATTGAACGGTTAGCCTCAATCTCGAGCATAGAAAAGGTATGCATTGTTGTGCATGATATGAAATTTTTAAGTATAATAAATTTTCGATTCATATGGTTGAACAAGTAGAAATGTTTAACAAGTAGGAGCTTTTCATACACACAGGGCCCTCACTCACCCGTCCATCCATCCATCTACCTACTTGTATAGCGTGATTAGGTTATTGCCTTATTGGTAAACCAAACTCTTGATCTTCTTAAAAATCACATAAATAGCCCCCATGTCAAGTTTCAATACTCTCTCTCTCTCTCTCTCTCTCTCTTGATAGATATGGAGAGATGAATTTTCTTAAAAATAACAATCACACACGTATGTGTTTGTGTATTATAAATGGGGTCAATTGTATTTATCTTGTCCCCTCAAATAGGCCATAAAAACGAAGCTACATGTGACTTTTAATCACCCAACTAAAGCCACAAAGCCAAATCTCCCAAACTTGGAAGATCACCATATCAAAATAGTCAAGCCAATCCTATACATCCTAACAAAGAAAGAGAGAGTATCAACAACTAAATAGCATATGCATCCCTGAGTTGTCCATCCACAACTAAAGAAGAGAAGGTTGGGCCACACCCCCTGCTACCATCAACCCACAACCTCCATCATTCAAAAAAGACTCACTTCAAGGAGCACAAGCAACACACTATATAATCAAGTAGCATGCCAAATAAGAAGCAACAACATCCCACACTACAGGAGCATGGGAGTCCCAAACAACTGTGAAAGAACTTCAAACAATCAACCGATCCTCCAGGTCCCTCCTGAGAGAAAAGGTCTAGCATACCATCCTAAAAACATGTAGCGTAGCAAGGCACAAAATTCATCCTCACCCTTCTCTACCTAGCTTAGAAGCTGTATCTCTTCAATTTGGGACCTTGCACTCCACCTAGCACGTTGTCATACATATCCTCATAACTAGGAAGCACAAACACTTCCCGGAGGCTGCTGTGTCCGTGTCCAACCTTGTGTCCAACACACAGTGTTATCAAAATCCGATTGGACCTTCCGGTCCGACCGTGAACCGGTAGCCCTACCGGTTCGGTTATTGTATAAACCCAGTAATACCGGTCCAACCAGTTAGGTGGCCGGTCCAACCGGTCAGAATTGGCCGGTTCACCGGTTAACAGGTTGCACCGGTTTGATTAACCAAAACTTCTATCTCTGCCGAGGAGCGGGTGACTATGGTTTCCTCCTCACCTTTCAATACATGACTCATTTTTGGACATATTCGAAAGAAAGCCCGCATCCCTAATTTTTTCAGCCCCAACATTCTACTCCACCTGATGTAATGATCATATTGTGTAGTTTTGTGTAGGATTATATTGTGTTAATGACCATTGCATTCAGAAGTATTGTTTTGTATGAAACATTAGTATTTTGTGATGTATAATGTTGTGACTTTGTTTTGGGCTCTAAGAATTCTACTTGTATCTTTGTCATAGTTGAATTAGTTCATATTTTACTTATATTGTCCATATTTTTAGCATATTAATATTATTTTTTATACATTGTTGATACCACCGGTTGAACCGGTTTGACCACAGGTTGAACCGGTTAACCGGAATGTAGTAGCCCCACCGGTTCGATGACCGGTCCGGTCCTGATAACATTGCCAACACGTGTCCAACCCGGACACGTCGTGGACATGCGGCAGACACTCCTCTGGCATGTCCAGTTTCGTATTTTTTTATTTGCAAGCTGGACACAGCGTCAACACGTCTCAAACACATAGTGGACATGACCGGCCCAACCCACATAAGATTTAACTAAAAAGAAAGCGAAAATAAAACACAACCCCGTGGACTCCTTGAGCAAACTCCAACTCCTCACCAAAACCCTCATCCTTTCCCTCGAGAGGTGACCAACAAGCCCCCCCTCCTCTTCTACTTGTTGTTCCTGTAGAGAAATGATGCAACCGCCTCTTGCAGTAGTTGCTGCTAGTGGCAGCTAGGTCCTGAAGTTGCTCCAAGCAGCCACCATAAGGAGATGAAGCTGCTACAAACAACTTTTGCATCAGAACCCTCATCCCTTCCCTCGAGAGGTGACCAACAAGCCCCCCTCTAATTGTTGTTGTATCTGTAGAGTTTAAATGATGCAACCGCCTCTTGCAGTGGTTGCAGCAAGTGGCAGCTAGGTCCTGAAGTTGCTGCAAGAAGCCACCATAAGGAGATGAAGCTGCTACAAGCAGCTTTTGCGTCAACAACCGCTAGGAATTGAAGCTGCCATGAGCAGCAGCTATTTGCGGCAGCCATTTGCAGCAGGAGCTGCCAACAGCTAGAGCAGCCGTTAGAACTTAGAAGCAACTTCTTTCCTTCCAAGAACTCCTTTCCTCTTCTTTCTCTTGATTTTCTTCTCTATTTCCTTTTCTCCTATTCTTCCTACTTTGTTGGTCCTCTAATCTGTCCACTCCTCCACCCATCTGTTCTTATTACTCTATCAAAACCTCTTCTCCTCTCCTTTTCTTCCTAACATGCAGTCATATTACACTTTTGTCTCCTCTCTCTACCCTCTACTCCTACATGACTACTAAACGTGTTATCCTCTTGCTTCACCACCATCAGCACCACCCATACACATCTCCCTCCTATCTAGTGAATAAAAAAATCGGCCCAGGCGGCCATGACCCCCAGCCGCTTAATTTTGGCATTAATCGCCCGCTTAACCATTTTGAACAAAATCGCCTGCTTTTTGCCCGCCTCACCCGCTTTTTTCCTGCTTTTTGCCCGCTTTTTCCCCTCTTTTTCCCCGCTTTTGTTTAAAAATCCTAATGTAAGCATCTAACATTACTTAATTACATAGTCCAAGTAGTGTTGACTATAATATATGAAACTTGTATACATTAAATGTTCTATGATATAGCTAGTCCTAATTTAGAATGCATACTTTGTGTGTAAGCTGTAATAATTGGGTACTGCCGTAATGCATCTAAGTAAATATCCTACTGCTCTATTATACTAGTAATGCATGATTAGTTTTACTGATTTCCTTGCTGCTTTCAGTGATTAATGATTGGTACTACTGGTTAGTATTACTTTAGTGATTACTTTAATTCAACAATTCATAGTTTGTTATTTACAATTACTGATCTGCTTGCTGATTTTAGTGATTAGAGATACTGATTAATAGTAAGTATTGATGAATACTTAGTTAATTACTGATTTGCTGATTATATATGTATAGAAGTTCCTTATAAATATATTTTTTATATACACATATATGTAATTTTGTATAAAAATATATAAAATTTACACACCCGCTTTTTCAAAAATCGCCCGCTTAATCGCCCGCCTACCGCTTAATCGGTTACAGGGTGCTGTCCGCACGCCTCCCGCTTCCCGCTTTCTAATACATTGCTCCTATCACTGCTGTTTCCCCTCCTCTTATACTCCCACACCTTCATTAGTATTGTAACCGTCAAATTGTTGTGTAATTAATTTCTAATGATTTTCTTGTAGTCTATCATTCTTGGATATTATACAAATTAATACATCACATTGTATGCTAAATTTTATATTGATCAACATAGTGGGTATAAATACAAATGTGAATATAAAGTGGATATCATGGTATCTTTTGTTTGCTTCTTGTTGAGAATTGTGGAGCATGTTATGTTTACAAATAAATTATATACATATACATGTGTTTAACTATATATATATTTATGTATATATTGGTATGCATATATGTATATTGCCGCGTCCAACGCCATGTCCGTATCCTATATTATTGAAAATTGCCGCGTCCCATGTCCGTGTCCGTGCTTCTTAGCCTCATAATCAAGATTTCTATTGCCATACTTATATCTTGGCAATCTTCGGAGAATCTTCCTTCTCCCCTAGAACTTCCTCTGCTCCTGCACAAACGACCCCTGACACCATCATGCTAAAAGCCTTGTGTTCTCCCTCTATGTGCGTTGCGACTTGGAAAAACATGTGGCCCAATAAAGTCCTCCAAACGCCCGTGAATGAAATGGTGTTGCCTTCCATCTTGATCCACCACTGGACGTGTCGAGGGGGACACAACTCGATCAGGAATACCAAAAAGTCCTTTGCTCACCAATACTGATGCATTCAACATACCAGACCTTGATTGGATCGAGGCACGATAGATGGGAGTGGGAGCTCTTGGAATCTCATTGGGGAGTTGTAAGGATTGCCCAAACTTAAAGAGGACAAGGTTTGTCTTGTCATCTCCCCAAACTACCACCTTTGTTAGCTTTATCAAGAACATTTTTTTTATATTTGAATCCAAGGAGTGAAGGAATGTATTCTGCGTAAGACTCCAACATCATTAGGTGACCAGATGAGGTCTTACTAGGACATCTCATCTCTTGATAGATATCACTTTTCCAGAAGGAACCAACAACAACAGATAGAGCCTCATCCCTACATACAAAGGAAGTTTCCATCCATCCATAATCACATCGATGTCTACGTCTACCCAAGACGGTGAGGTCTAAGCCTGATGGTGATCTTCTCACCACTCAGACAAGGTTTGCATATCCTCAAGCACTTTGACAACACGATCTTTTGACGGAAGAACACCAAAGCAAGAATGTCTGAAAATCGATATTGGCCAATCAGCCGAATGAAGACTAGTTAATTCCTCCCAAGGAGAAACAAGCATCCAACATACCACCACTGCTTTCTTTAGTTCCATAGAAGCACATGAGCTGGCTGCAATGTTTTGGTCCAGACGAACAAGGCAATGAACATGCTAGCGACCTCGTTGAAGAAAACCATCTCTTGTTCTTTAGGAAAGGAAGAAGATAGACATGCAACTTTTGTTTCAATGGGGGCATTCGATGGATGCACTGCTGTTTGGGCGTTAGGTGGTGGACTGATCTCCACCTCCACCTCTAGAATCACATGCTAATGTTGATCGTACCCTAGGATTGTGATGTTCTCCATGTCATAGTTCAACTGGTTGCTGATGAGGTGAGCGTCGACCCTGTGGGGCTTCATCAAGGTATCAGAAAGCGGGAAGCGGGAGGCGTGCGGACAACACCCTGTAACCGATTAAGCGGTAGGTGGGCGATTTTAAAAAAAGCAGGTGTCTAAATTTTGTATATTTTTATACAAAATTACATGTATGTGTATATAAAAAATATATTTACAAGGAACTTCTATACACATCTAATCAGAAAATCAGTAATTAACTAAGTATTCATCAATACTTTACTATTAATTAGTATCTCTAATCATTAAAATCAGCAAGCAGATCAGTAATTGTAAATAACAAAGTATGAATTATTGAATTAAAGTAATCACTAAAGTAATATTAACCAGTAGTACCAATCATTAATCACTGAAAGTAGCAAGGAAATCAGTAAAACTAATCATGCATTAGAAGTATAATAGAGCAATATGATATTTACTTAGATGCATTACAACAGTACCCAATTATTACAAGCTTACACACAAAGTATGCAGTCTAAATTAGGACCAGCTATATCATAGAACATTTAATGTATATACAAGTTTCATATATTATAGTTAACACTACTTGGACTATGTAATGCTTACATTAGGAATTTTTAAATAAAAGCTGGAAAAAGCGGGCGATTATGTTCAAAATGATTAAGCGGCCGCCTGGGCCGTTTTTTAATTCACTGGGCTTCATCCTCTTCAGCTCGTGCCGTGAGGAAGGTCCTGACTACTCTTCACCACATTTTCCCTATGCTCTATTTGTTCAGTGTGATATGCTATGGGATATCACATTTTCATCTCGATGGGTATTTCCTCCATGTGTTCCTCATTCAACATTGGAAGCCGAGCTGCTCTCCAAAGACTGACACAAAGAGGGGGAAGATTTTGCCTGTTTCAGAGCACTTGTTCTACCCTCAAAAGGAGAATCGTCAGCCATCTGAAGCATCTCTATCTGTTGGTTGTACTGCACCACTAGTTCCTCTTGATCGAAGAGGTAGCTAATGTGTTGGATGAACGCAACCGGTGCAATCCTTACCGAAGTCTAAACGATTAGCTGACCCCTACAATCCTCCTCGTGTTATGAGGAGCTGACCTTCGTTACACGAAACTATGGTTGGTAGAAAAAGGGTTGACCCTTAAGGCCACCAAGAGTGATCCCATGCACCGACATTGCTGAAACCCGGACTCATACCCTCAAACCACCACACTTTCAAATTCACTTTTGGTGGAGAAGCTAACCATCTAGCCCCTAGGACCCCACTTAGACAAGGTAACCAAGGATGAAACTGAACTATAGATCCACTTCAAGGAATCCCTGGGCTGAACGGATGAGCTACTAGAGAGCCTCTTCATGAGATGGAGGGGAAGCGAGCATCAAAGGAAATGATAGTGAAGGAGAAGATGAGAAAGGGTGGAGTGCCCGATTATCGATCAATGACCAACCCGCTAGGGCTAGTCGTCGGGAGGGGCTAACCCAATTAACTGAGACACCCACCTCTCTCACCGCGTCAACCTCTATCAGTTGAAGACATTACTTTTCAAAAATCTCAAAGACGAGTATTTGGGTTGATAATTGGTGTGCTAGCCTTCATAATATGGCAGGAAGACACTTAAATGTGAATATACACATCTTGGTTAAAAATTTGTGGGTTGTGGCTGAGTGAAAATGGATCATATATATGTGTGTGTATATATATAGGGTGATGATCATATATGCAAGGCATTTGGAATGCAAGCATACGAGCTATGTATACCACACATTTATCTGATTTGGAAATGGCAACGCTCCTTCTGAACTCTAAGCAACTGAAAAGACATGCGGCGAAGTGGTTTCTGTCGCCATGAATAGAATAACCTATCACAGACATAATCCCGTCTCCCCACTCTTCTAAACTAACACACTACACATGATAATCAACCCTGATTCCGTCATCTTATCCTGTACTCATCTAAACTTCTTTGTAATCTAATCTTCTAATAACGTTTAACTAGTGGGTGTGTCATCACAGAGTATGTCTGTGTCTTTAGATAAAATTGAACAATCTACCTCGCGACCAACCACGGCTCCACACGAAACCGTCCAAACCGTTGAGTTAGTGCTACATATCCAAAACACTTTGCAATTTGATATAAGAAATAAAAAATTAGATAGACTCCCAAACCATCAAACTCGTCCAAGCTCCTTGAATCCTATTGACTTTAGCCCTAGCCTCGACAAAATTCTAGAATCAACTCATCTTAAATTGACCATGACATTGCTTGAACACAATCACTTAAACTCAATCGAGTTAGGGTTTGAAGGTCCATCACAAGGCTTATCAAAAGCCCAAAACATAATAAGCTTAACTCAACAAGAACTCTAATGAACTCGATCACACTTCGACTCGACCATGCTTGAATTGGATCACGTTCAGCCCCAAAAGGCTCAACAGGCTAAGGGATCAAACCACATCAGACCATACATCAATGTCTCTGTCCAACTTGGCTTATAACAAAGGTTTTGGCTGGTATCTCGATCATATATGTCGAGAATTTGATGTTTTGTTTCTTACATGAGTTTAGATTTAGAGAATAACATGTCAAACATCATATCTTTATGTATCTGATTTATTAACTAGAGAAATACAATTATATTTTAACAATATCATATGAAAAGACTTAAGCACTTGCATGTACCTAGAGTCGAACACCATATTTTTACAAGATGTCCAGGGGACAACTCGTTCAAATATATATATGTTTGCCCTATTTTGATCGTTCTACATTTTGGTACTACATTTTTGATTGGATCATAAGCTATTGTGTTGAAAATCATGATTAATGTTGCAGTAATATCATTTACGCGTTTTATACATACTATTTGCAGTGATATTTGATTTAATAACCCTCCAAAGACTATATCGTAGCGCCCTTCTTCCTCAATATTCATTTAATATAATGACAATTATTAATTATATAAAATTATTATGTTTCCCAACAATGATGCCCTTGCACTTACTTGATGGCAGTACTACATATGCCAAGTTGCAGTAGTCTCATTTCCTCTTGGTCTGGCCTATAAGAAGTCGACCACAACTCTAGAACTGCATGCCATATTGATATCATATAAAAAAGCGTAGGGTATAATATGTAATTTTCCTTTATTTTTTAAGTTTATAAATTGATCCTTAGTAGTATAATGTATTATGTATGGGAAAGGGTATTTGAGGTACGGTATGCAAAATAATTCTTTATTTTTTGGATGACAAATACTAGTATCCTAATAAGGCAGTCGTGCAATGGGCATGTTCCATGTCTGGATGTAATTTCTTCCTTTTATTTTGTAATTTACAAATTGATCCTTTTCTATCTGACATGGCTATAAGAAAGCCCATGGGAGGGGGTTGGATGTAATTTTCACCTTTAAAAATTACAAGTGACCCTTGGTTTCTGTAAATGCATGGAATTTGCTTTCAAATTTTCAAATCAAAACTTGGACCATGTCTTTTCTAAGAAGTTATACGTACATCAAGGGATTCAATTCTCACTTGTTAATGCACCACATAACAAAACTTTTTAGGTGGTTGTTAGGGTTGGGAGTGGGAAACTAAGGTCTATGGTGATTGAGTAATGTGGTCGCGCCGGCGAGCAGTAGCTCAGGTGGTCGCAGCACGGGGCCCCTCATGAAGGGTCTCGAGTTCGAATCCCCCTGGTGGTGCTGTTCGAAATTGTTTCTCCTGTAGTGCAGTCGGCCTCTACGCGACTTAATGGGCTACACTCCTTACGAGATGGGGTTGAGCTCCCCAAGTTGGGCTCAGCACAAGCCTTACGAGTCTCCTGGGTTATGAAAAAAAATAATGTGGTTGCTCCGACGTGCCGACGTCGGGAAGCATCCATACAATGTTGTCATGGGGGAAGCATCTGTACGGTGCCAATGCCGAGAAGCATTTTTCAATCTTTTCACATGTGTCAATTAATGTTTGTTCCATGGTGTAGGACTTCGACGTCGTGTTGACTTTGCCAGGCGTGGAAGTGGAAGTTTGTGGAAACTTTAGGGAGGATTAGACACAAACTTTAATAAACTTCGATGCCATTTTTTGAAGAAAATGATGTGAAGCAAACTTTGATTGAAAACTTCCAATTATGTTATACAGTTATACCTCTATCTTATATATGTTAATTTAACACAAAAACACGATTCACGACTCTCTAGTCATAGGTAGGTTGATAATACAATGTGCGGCTTGCAAAGGTCAAATGTGCAATACACATACAAATAGAGTTCAATATATGTATTATATACAATTTTTACAACCATATAGTAGTAGTTACAACACTCTCTTTAGGAAAGAGTGGAACAACAAACATAGGAGTTGATATTAGAAGTTGTGAAGAGGTTTGGAGGTGACACTTACGCCATATATGGCCTTTAGGGCACTAATTATGATTAATATTCTAGGACTTTGCCCCAACTTCGCCAACATTGAGTAAACTTCAACAACTTCGGATAAGTTGGAACAGAAATACACATAGAAAAGTCAACTTCGACGAATACATTGAAACTTCGCCCCAAAGTTGAGAAGATCACAGAATATTTGGTATTCGACTTCCCTATGGTCGAATCTGGAAATTTTGGCGGAATTTTGCCAAACTTTTTCGAAGTTATGCTCTACGGCTTGTTCCATCTTTATCATTTTTTAAATCTTTTTAGTAATCTTGTCTTTCCTAAAATTTGTGTTTTAAGAAATAAATTTCCTTCCTGATTATCTTACAACCATAGTCACAAATTCGGTATTCGGGATACATATGACCAAGTTGAAAAATTTGGAAATCGGGAATTATGCGGAAAATTCGGATAAAAATCGGTCAACGTACGGTAAAAGTTCGGTCAACTATTTGGAAAAAAGTCGGCAAAAAAACGGAATATATATATATATACACACACCCACACATATAATAATTGAAAATGACTAAACATCGAACTGATTATTCAATATTAGAAGAAGGGGAAGAAGTGGGAGCAGCAAACAACAGGCACAAATCAGGGAAGAAAGGGGGAGAATGGAGGAGAAAGATGGAGCGTACATGTAGATAGTCGATGGTTACTACTCCTGGTGTGTCGGGGGATAGAGGATGAAGGTTGGACGGTTTAGTGGAACCCTACTACAAGTTAAAAAAGATGTGGAAAAAATTAATGTGAAGCAAAAGTACAGAACTGTTTAAAACGACAAAAAAACATATTAAACACGTTTAAAACGCAATACACGAATTAAACGCGTTTAAAACGTATGATTCGATTTTGAGTTTAAAACGGCCGTCATATACGACACGTGAATAATACGCGTTTTAAACGCATTTTTTTCAAAAAAAACGGAGTATATTGTGACTATGCTAACAACTTGATGTCTTCAACTCCAATCTTGTCTCTTTATAGTTTTTTCTTTGACTCAACATAATATGTATCATTGTATTGATGGGATATGAAGTAATTTGATGATCATCACCATATATATATATATATATATATATATATATATATATATATATATAGAGAGAGAGAGAGAGAGAGAGAGAGAGAGAGAGAGAGTCAGGCTAGAATAAACTCGAGTGTACAGATCACGCCGTACACCCCAATGGTGTTTGCCTATCTAGACCATATTTTCCCAAAATCTAATCCATTGATCTTCTTGGTTACAATAATAATAGGTCACATACAAAATTTGAACTCATTTGGATGAGTGTAAGTCACTCATCCAAGGACAACAAAATCGACGCACAAAACTAATTTGAAATACATGATTTTTTCCTCCTTCAGATGTACGACCTATAAGTGTCCAAATGAGCTAAAATTTATTATATAGTATGTTCTTATGATAATTAAGAAGATCAACGGTTTAGATTTTTCAAAAATTTATTGCATCTTCAAAAATGACTGAGGTGTACGGTGCTTCCGATACACTCGAGTGTACACTAGCCTGACTCTCTCTCTCTCTCTCTCTCTCTATATATATATATATATATATATATATATATATATATATATATATGAACTAAGTTTTCTAGACGCGCACTCGCGTGACTCGAGTATGACGCGCTGGGAAACCCTCCAGCCGTCTGCCACCTATCATCCTGCCACCTACCAGCCTGTCACCTGTTAAATGCTAGCGTGACTATTTTTTATTTTTTTTGTTTGCTTATAACTTTCAAACCATAAAGAATTTTTTGATGAAATAAAATGTAATAGAATCCTTATAAAAAGCACATTCCAACAAGATCAATATTGACATATTTCTAAAGAAAATAAAAATAAAAAATAAAAAGGGAATAAAAGGAGAAAGGATGGAAGTAAAAAATAATAAAATGAGGAAGAAAGTAAGGAAGAAGATGATGAAAGTAAGGAAGAAAGTAATTGCAGCACTGTGCCCACTTTTGGTTTAATGCACGCATTTTTGTTGGATGTGCCCATTACACCGTCGATGTGCGCACTATTGTCCATATTGCGCCCATTTTTTGCTTGAATGCACCCACTACAGTCTTTAATGCACCCACTATTGCTTGAATGTGTATACTATTTCTTTTATGCGCCCATTCTTGCTTGAATGCGTCCACTACACTCTCAATGCGCCCCGTTGCCCCCAATTTTGATTTAATGCGTCCACTTTTGTTTGAATGCGCCCACTACAACCTTAATGTTCTCACTTTTGCTTGAATGCACCCACTATTGTCCTCATTGCACCCATTTTTTGTTGGAATGCGGCCACTACTCTCTTAATGCGCCCCGTTGCGCCCAGTTTTGTTTTAATGCGCCCACTTTTGTTTTAATGAGCCCACTATACCCTCAATGTGCTCACTTTTGCTTGAAGGCTCCCACTATTGTCCCCATTTTGCCCATTTTTTGCTTGAATGCGCCCACTACACTCTCAATGTGCCTCGTTGCGCCCAGTTTTGTTTTAATGCGCCCACTTTTGTTTAAATGCGCCCACTACACCCTCAATGCGTCCACTTTTACTTGAACGTGCCCATTATTGTTCTCAATTGCAACCAAGGAATAAGGTATCCGATTTCGATGCCGTTTCGACAACATGGAAATTGAAATTTACTGAAATTTCGACAAAAATTTCGATAAATGCAACAATGCCTCTTTCGACGCCAAAATCAATGAATTAAGCCATGGAATTTTACATGCATGATCTTTACTCCTAAATGCATCGATTTATGCAATAAAATTTGATATGGGGATTGGTGGCAGGGGTCCTTCATGTGGGAGGAAAGGAGATTTCCTACTCCCTGAGAAAATTTTGAATTTTGGGCAAAAAATTTCGACGATTTCGACATAGCGGTATGGTTGCATGGTTTTGTACCAGATGCCACCGAAATCGGTATATTGTGGCAAAATTTCACCAGTTTCGGCGAAACCTTATTCATTGATTGCAACACTGCGCCCACTTTTGGTTTAATGCGCCCATTTTTGTTGGATGTGTCCATTACACAGTCAATGCACCCACTATTGTCCTTATTGCACACATTTTTTGCTTGAATGCGCCCACTACAACCTTTAATGCACCCACTATTGCTTGAATGTGTACTATTTCTTTGATGCGCCCATTCTTGCTTGAATGCGCCCACTACACTGTCAATGTGCCCTGTTTTGATTTAATACACCCACTTTTGTTTGAATGCACCCACTACAACCTTAATGTGCTCACTTTTGCTTGAAAGCGCCCACTATTGTCCTCATTGCGCCCATTTTTAGCTTGAATGCGCCCACTACACTCTCAATGCCCCCCGTTGCGCCCAGTTTTGTTTTAATGCACCCGCTTTTGTTTGAATGCGCCCACTACACCCTCAATGCGCCCACTTTTGCTTGAATGCGCCCATTCTTGTCCTCATTGTGCCCATTTTTTGCTTGAATGCGCCCACTACACTCTCCATGCACCCCGTTACGCCCAGTTTTGATTTAATGCACCCACTTTTGTTTGAATGCGCCCACTACACCCTCAATGCGCCCATTTTTACTTGAATGCGCCCACTATTGTCCTCATTATGCCTATTTTTTGCTTGAATGCACCCACTACACTCTCAATGCTCCCCGTTGCACTCAATTTTGTTTTAATGCACCTATTTTTATTTGAATGCACCCATTACACCCTCAATGCACCCACTTTTACTTGAATGCGCTCACTATTGTCCTCATTGCGCCCTTTTTTGCTTGAATGTGCCCACTATACTCTCAGTGTGCCCTGTTTTGATTTAATGCGCCCACTTTTGTTTGAACGCACCCACTACACCCTCAATGTGCCCACTTTTACCTGGATGCACCCACTAATGTCCTCATTGCGCCCTTTTTTGCTTGAATGTGCCCACTACAACCCTTCAATGCACTGACTATTGCTTGAATGTGCCTACTTTTTTTAGTGAGCCCATTGTTACTTGTATGCGCCCACTTTTGCTTGAATGCACCCACTACACCCTCAATGACCCCGCTGCATCTACTTTTGATTTAATGCGCCTACTTTCGTTTGAATGTGCCCACTACACCCTCAATGCGCCCATGTTTACTTGAATGCACCCACTATTGTCCTCATTGCGCCCATTTTTTACGTGAATACACCCACAAATGATTGGACTCACCTTTTATTTCCCTCCTCACTTCCTCTCCTCTCCACTTCCCTCCGTTTTTTACTTTTCGAATGTCTCTTTCTCATTTATTTTCTCATTTCTCTTTACTTCCCTCCTTATAGCGATGTGTATTATTTTCTAAAAAAATGTTAATATTGATCTTGTTAGAATTTATCTCTGTAAAAAAATCTAACAATTTTAATTTCGTCAAAAAATCATTACAGATCAAACGTTATACAAGAAACAAAATTTTCTTTATATTATTACCTCCTAATATCCATATGTATTATTTTCTCAAAAATATTTTAATATTGGTCTTGTTGGATTGCATTTTTTATAACAAATCCAACTATTTTTTATTTCGTTGAAAAATTCATTACGGATCAAAAGTTATGCTTAAAACATTTTTTCCTTTTTATTTCCCTCTTAATCTCTCTCTAAAACCTATCAAATCGGTACACTTGTCTCTCTTACCTACCCCTGCAACCTCACCTTTTAAAGCCATCTGCCCAATCCAAAACCACCCATGACATGGGTCCCAGGTTGGTAAAACCAGTCCCAGGCGGGCGTCAGGCGTGCGTCCAGTCTTAGTGCGCGTCCTGGGATGATTTTCGTATGTATATACACGGGGCGGTACATATAATGAGAAAGGGCGCCGCGTCTGGACGGGTGGGCATGGGGGTGCCCATTCCTCCACAAAAAGGGTTCGTTCATGCTGGAGGGAGCATCCCCACAAAGTGGGGGATGTCCTCCTGCTCACGCAAATCCGAAGAAGTTTTCACACACGAGCCACATGTAGGGAAACTTGCACGTAGGGCTGGCAATCGGGTCCGGGTTGAGCGGGTTCTAATTCGGGTCATTTCGGGTCAGGCCTAAAACAGTAGACCCGAACCCGACCCGAAATTAATTTCGGGTTCACCTTGACTGACCCGAACCCGAAAATAGGATTTGCGGGTCTAACCCGAAAAACCCGAAACACCCGAAATTCATGTCTTGAAGGCATATACCCGAAAATTCGACCCGAAATTGTTGGGAAAATATAGATCTGAAATTGCTGGAAACTATCCTCTGTTAGCAGCCATTTCGTAAATAAATATTATATATGACAGCATTGACGTGTAAGACTGTATGACATCAAAATGGACATCATATTATCAAAACATTCACTTAATTTGTAACAAAACACACAATTATGCTGTTTAATCCATACACTTACGTTCTGAAAGTTGCATAGGCCTGAAATAAAAGCATGTGCAGAAAACATGCACTTACATTTTTGAATTTCATACACTTGCAAAAGCATGTGAAATGTCTCTATAATCTATTCTCTAACACAAGTACAACAAATATCCCAAGCACATATCTCTAACACTTACGTTCTGTAAGCGTGGTCTGACATTTTCTAATCAAGCCATTAGAAGGCTGAAATAGATATGAGCTGCTATATGAACTGATCTCAGAGAGACAACATCCGTGCGCTGTAGAATTGAGAAGCTTATAAGAGCAAGCAGTTAAGCACGGTGGCACATCACCACGTAGCAGCACTACGACACATGTAGCAGACAGCGGCAAAGAGAACACCGCAGCAGATCAACCACACTGTCGTTCAGGATCTCTGTGGAGCAGCGAAATGGCGAGTAGGCGAGTGGCTGCGCCTGCCTGTACCTGGCTTCCGACGACGGTGACGGCGCTTGTAGATCATAGCAATCAGGGATTCGGGGGTGGGGGGAAGTCGGGTAGCGCCGCAGCGGCACCCAGTTCCCAGGAGGCGGCGAATGAATGAACATACCAGTCGGGCAGTGTCCGATTGGGATTGCATTTGCACATTAGGTTTAGTGGTTTACTGCTGGTTCAGGGTCGATTTTTCTTAATGTCCCGGTTCTGAGTCTGGTCTACGCAGCGCAGCTGTTATCTACTCTAATGCTTATTATTAATTGAAATCAAATTATATTTAGAAACAATATCGGGTCTATCGGGTTTTTCGGGTTCACAATGTTAAACCCGGACCCGACCCGCAAATAATTTTGGGTTTTTCAGGTTCGGGTCATTTCGGGTCGGGTCGAAAAAATCAAGACCCGGACCCGGTTTAGTCGGGTCGGGTCGGGTCAGGTTTTGCCAGCCCTACTTGCACGTGTGGTTCTGGTCGGACTTTCCTTTAGTCACTAATAACTTTGCTTATGCTTGCCGCTGACGCACTATATATATATATATATATATATATATATATATATATATATATATATATATATATATGGTAGCGATCCAGTGAGAAACATCCTACGGGGAGAAAATGAGAGGCATTTGAATAACTACAAATTCGGAATTGTTTTTTAAAATCCAACCGTATAGATGGAAAAAACATCATTTCATTTACCTTCTCACAAAAAAAAATCATTGCAGTCAAACATTGTTTGCATGTCCATATGTACAATATTCACTTTTTACATCCAACGGTCAACCTGAAATTCAATATAGAGCGCCGAAAAGTATTTTGTTGTTGTGAATGATCTACAAATCGGATGGTGATACAATTTTGTTGGAAGGTAAATATTAAGGTATACTTGTAATCTATACGGCTAGATTATGAAAAATTGATCTATGTTGAGAGTTATTCAAATGCCTCTCATGCTCTCACCAAGATTTGTTTCTCACTGGATCATTGTCCTATATGAGTCAGGCTAGAATACACGAGTGTACAGATCGCACGAATACTCTCAAATGTGTTTGCATATCAAGACTATTTTTGGCAAAATGTAAACCGTTGATCTTCACCGTCATACTATAACTAGGCTACATACAAATTTTTAGCCCATTTGGATGAGTGTAAGTCACTCAACCAAGGGCAACAAAATCGACGACGAAACTAATTTGAAATGCATAATTTTTGCGGTTTTCATAACATGAGCTATACATATCCAAATATGCTCAAATTTTGCATATCAGTTGTTCATGAGATTTTTAAGAATATCAACAGATTAGATTTAAAAAAAATATTACATCATAAAAAACTACTTGAGTGTATTCCGCTCCGGATACACTCGAGTGTATTCTAGCCTAACTCTCTCTCTCTCTCTCTCTCTCTCTCTATATATATATATATATATATATATATATATATACAGAGAGAGAGAGAGAGAGAGAGAGAGAGAGTTTGATTTTGACAAATTCGTTCCCTGTCAACACAAGATTTAGACATGATTTCGACTACCAAACGGAGGAGTAAAGTAGAAAATTTGACCACGATGATTTTTCTAAATACATAAATACACGCAAATATGCAATAACATCATATATCAATATTGGGTGGGGGGCTTCTACATGTAAGTGAAAAGATACACAATTGTTTCTACGGGGATTTTGAATTTTGATTATGCAAATCTATACGTATACATGTGTGCACACGCATGTGCGTGTGTGCTTGTATATATATATGCAATAACAAACTATATATTATATCTTGTAAGCAAATGGCTAAAACATGACAATTCTGATGTTTTCATTTTCTTTTCAAATATTTTTTAATGATATAACCCCGAAAAATTTCTTAATATGTACATGAATATTTACATCTAGTCCCCGCTGAAAACGAACTTTGACCAAAATGTTGACATTTCAGTCAATATTTTAACCACGAGCGAGACGAAAGTGAAAAACTATATGCTATAAGTGCGAGTATAGTAAACTATTTGATATACCATGGAGTAAAGCCTTGAGCACCAGCTATAGAAGTTTGACTATCAAAATCAAATATCTCCTGATAGACAATCATGATTCTTTGAGTGGGCCTAAATAATCAATCTTTTTCTATGATGTAGCACTAAATTTTGGTGCCAACATACGAATTATAGGAGTGGGACTACTCAGTTCTTCCAAGACTAGTTGGGTGCATTCTCGATAAAATCCAATGATTATAATATTCTTTTCAGAAGGGGCATGCACAAAAGTAATTGATGATAAAACCTGAAACTTTCACAAAAACATTTATTCCACTTCCAAGCCTTTGTGCTCTCGGGGCTGGTAGTCCAGATCCATTGTCCCCTCTGCTCCCACCTTTCTGTTTAATGTGACATTCGTGCTCTAATTTCTTTGCAAGGCCAGTCTCTATATCAAGCTTCCAGGTTGAGACGTTCAAATTTCTATCAGCATCTGATGAATCATAAACCTGAAGTGTTGTACCACTCAATTTTGAAAAACAAAGTTATTTGGAGATCAATTTTCATTACTACTAATAGCAACACTTCTCCCTGAACCCGCTTTCAGTTTTTGACACTATTATATTTACCGTTAATTATCTGATATCTAATCTTATAGGAAGCAGCGACAAATGGCTCAACAGAGTGTAGCAGCACGCCTGAAGCAGTTGGCAGTTCCAATGCAAGTTTATCCAAGGACGCACGAATAAAATCAGCCTTAGACAAACTGAAAGAGTCGAGAAAAACTGAAGATGATAGCAAAACAGCAGACGAATTCGATACCAAAGACCAAAAGTTGAAAGATGATCATAGATCAGATGCCAATTCAGAGAGGTACCGTGATAAAGAAAGAGAGAGATCTAAAGGTAGAGATCGTGAAAGGGTTAGAGATTCTAGCAGTAGCAGGGCCAAGGATTTTGATAGGGACAGGGAGAGAGAAAGAGACCTAGACCGGGATAGAGAAAAGCTGAAAGAAAGTCACCGTTCAAGGGATAAAATGTCAGGTATTTCCTGTTATGCACTTGCGTGTGTCACTTCCTTACCTTTCCTAATTTTATTCAATGTTATACCCACGAAGAACAGGAGTGCTAACTAGACATATTATGACTCTGCAGGCCACTCCGAGAGATCCCGACACCATTCAACAAGAGGTATTCCACATTTCCATTGTTATTGTGGCCAATTATTGAATTTTTCTGAGAGTTTTTAATTCTTCTGTGGATTAGAACGAGGTGACTACTATAGCTCGCATTCGTCCAGGGAAAAGGATCGGCACAGGCATCATCCATATTAGGGACGTGGTTGACGCTAGAAGGGAGTAGCTCCTGGTCAGGTCACTACTGATCAATGTTTGATTCTCTGAGGATCGGATTTTTTTATTAGAATTGTTGGGTTGGGGGGGGGGGGTTGCTTCTTACTCATAGAACTGAACTGTACTTGTGTAGCTTTTGCCCGAATATTTTGAAATTACCTCCGGAACAAGTAACACTGGTCTTGTCCTCCAAACTATGAAAACAAAGATGGATGCTACTTCCTGGAATGAAGTTGAAACATGGATGCGCATGATACACTTGGTTTGTTTAGGTTGTAAATTATTAATCATCTGCTATTTCTGAGGATAAAACAACACTTCCTGAACTCCATGGAAGTCTCACTTTAGCAGTTGTATATTGCCATGAATAAATTTCATACATGAACTACGGTTTATTCTTCTACAAAATGAAATGTAAGCAGACTTACACACATTTACCTAAAGAGTTCCTTTAAAAAATATATCTAAAGAGTTCCATCCATGTTTGCGGAGTTTGGTAGGGCAAAGTTAGGAGTGAAAGTCAATTTTAGAAAACAAAAAGTCTGTAGGTATGGAGTGTACTCCACTAGTGTGTTTTCGTGGTTGAATATAATATTAAACCATCACGTCCTATTCTCTTGCGTTTGGTCACATTTGGTATCTATATTTAGCTTTCACGTAAATAACAAATTTAATTTTGTGGGGTATTTTTATTATATAGACACAAGCATACTTATATCGTGTTAGTTACTGTCTTTCACATTTGTAATTTTTTTGCGATTGTCTTTAGTTCAAGTAATTGCTTTGAATCTCTATTCTGAGGATGTTGGACACCAAATTTTGTGAAGCGAGGGGAGGTGGCGACGACTGATGTAGGGAAAATGCACTGGAGAAAGGTTAACGGATACCACCAGCAACTATTTGTGAACTGACCACGGCCACACTGAGTCATTCCACTAGTAACAAAAGTCTCCAAAATTTGGAAAATTTCTTGATCTTTTGCCATTTTTGGTCAACTTGATTTCTTAGTTTTTCTTTGCAATTTTTAAAAACTTACGAGATGAGAATGTGCTATTGCCTTGGCTTTAAAGCTAAAACCAGCATTTAGATTATATACATTCTCACCTCCCAAATTGTATGACTTCTCATGATTTTTATAATATATAATGTTTTCAAGGTCAGCTTTAATGCTAAGCTACAACTTTAGCGCCCCTCTTACGATATATACTAACTAATTTCAAAATTTTGCATCTCCTCTGCCCCTCTTATACTACAATTGGAAAGGCCGCCTCTCTCCATCTTGTAAAATAAAGTCTTCTTTATTTATATTAATGTGTCTTTTCATGTTGTATACACATCTATACAAATAGATAATACATGTGTGTGTGCGTGCATCTTTTGTGTGTGTGTCTGTGCGTGCATGGTGCGGGTGTATCCGCATGCGTTGTGTGTGTACAAACACCAAAGTGGAGTATTGGAACCCAAAAATATTCAATGGTTACAATGTTGATCAAACTAAGATGGTTCATTACCTAAAGGGTGGATATGTAAGGATGACTAAAATGAGTTAGGTTGTGATTGGTTGCGGATCATACCATCTCAAATTTATCTCCATGGTTCAACAAATCTTGCGTGGGTTGATGATCAATGCTCAATTACTTTGAGATTCCTCACCTAAAACGGTTGAGAACAAACCTCACAAAGGAAAAATCAGTGTATATTATTTCACAAACGTTGGTGTGTGCATATATATAATCATTTGACAATATTCAAGATAAAAGATATCAATTCAAGTATAATGGTTTCCAATCAATGAGGGGGAATTCATAGTATCCAAGTGGACGCCAAAAAGAACATTTAAGTTGATTCATGGTGAAGGAAATACTAAAGCCATAATAACCATTTGTTGCTATAGATCACTAAATTTTGTATAATATATTTATCTGCACGTAGATCATGCAACAAACTAATAAGATCAAACTTGTAGGGCAAGAAGACGATGCCATTCCTTGCCTAGGAAGGAGCGTCACTGTTGCAATCCCCTAGGTTGTGGTATGTGAAACATGTGAGGGCACTGGGCGCTAGGTGTGAGCACCATCATCCATATATAGATAGTTGTACACTAGGTTCCAACCCCATAATATACTATTACAATTAGGTGATAATAGTCAAACAAGACCAAGATGCATATAATAGAGAGGGAAGACTAAGTTCTAGTCAAATCATAGTGAAAGAATTCAAAATATGGTTACACCAATATGATGCATAATTCTTTTCAATTCCTCAAGTATGATATAAATTGAGATAACATGCCCAACATGTGGCAATTAGGGTTCCATCACATGCATAGATCACATAGTGCAATATGATAAAAATTAAATGAATACCAGCAAGATACAAAGGATGGGATCAATATACGTTTACAATAGTCCATAATATTCCTTTAAGAGAATC